>JAQZBX010005069.1:6915-57799 GCA_029593785.1 Cabassous unicinctus | reverse complement strand
TAAAACCATGAGATTTTCCCAAGCTGGAAATCGCGGATGCAGACAGCTAAGCCCCACCCTCAGGGTAAAGGGCTAGGGCTAGCCCCGACTCCCGCTGGCAACCCGGTGAGAGGGAGCATTCTCTGAGAGTGGGAGGATTCTGGCAGAAGGTGGAGAGGGGTTTCCTTTCTGTGGGTTTGGTTGCCTGGACCCCCTTGGAGCTTTGGGGAGCACACCAGCCAGCTCGAAGTGGCACCAGGCTGGAGGGAGAGGCAAATCTGCTGAGGAAGCCTGATTTACCTAGCTGCCCTGGGATACAGAGGCTTGGCTTGGGAGAGGGTGGACTCAGCCAATTTTATAGTTCCGCACTGAGAGCTATCAGAATTTCAGCTCCCCTGGGAGGGGTCAGGCAGTGGGAAGTGTATGATAAGTTTCCACAAGCCTGTTTGCAGTCCCCTGGGAGGAAGGGGTGGTCTAGAAGAGGCCTGTAAATCATTTTGGTGTGGTGAACTTGGTTGTCTGGACCCCCTTAGAACTTTGAGGTGCACACCAGCCAGCTTGAAGTGGCACCAGGCTGAGGGCAGAGGCGAATCTGCTGAGGAAGCCTGATTTACCTAACCACCCTGGGATACAGAGGCTTGGCTTGAGAGAGGGTGGACACAGCCAATTTAATAGTGCCGCACTGGGCACTATCAGAATTTCAACTCCCCTAAGGGAGTCAGGCAGTGGGTAGTGCTTAATAAGTTTCCGTGAGCCTATTTAGGGTCCCCTGGGAGGAGGGGGTAGTCTAGAACAGGCTTGTAAACCATTTCAGTGAGGTGAACTCAGTCATCAGGGTCCCATTCGAGTTTCAAAAGGGAACTCAGCCTGACCAGGAGAGGGGAGGGGGATCTGATCATACAGCCTGCTGAATCCTGCTGCCACAGAAGAATAAAACCTTCGCAGGAGAAAGTGACTCAATAGCTTTCTGAAGAGCTAACTGACCCAGTTAGTAAGTTAGCTCAGTGGAGGAATTTCTGTCTTGATTATATGAGATCCCTAGTTCGATTCCCAGCTCCTCTAAGAGTAGTGATTCACTGAGATATCTAACATCCAGATGATAACGTAGGACAGGGAAAATATAGACATTATTGTTATACTAACTTCTTTTGGGTCCCTTATTTAACCAAAAAAAAAAGTTTACTTAAAAAAAATTTAACAAAATTAAATTTACTCATTAATTTTACTCACTAAAATCTGCCTCAAAATCTGCAGAGAGAAGCCTGCAGGGTAATTGATTGATGAACACAGGCAGACTGAGAGGCTACACAAGGGTCCAAGAAGGAGAGATGGAGGAGAGTGTAGAAACAACTAAAAAGACAAAAAGATAAATAAAAACAACATATGACAAACATAAACCCAAAGATAATATGGCTGATCTAAGAAATTTGTTTAGAGTAATAACACTGAATGTTAATGGATTAAACTCACCACTCAAGAGACACAGATTGGCAGAATGGATAAGGAAATATGATCCATCTATATGTTGTCTACAAGAAACCCATCTTAGACCCAGGGAATCAAGGAGGCTGAAAGTAAATGGCTGGAAAACAATTTTACAAGCAAAGAATAACCAACAAAGAGTGGAAGTAGCTATCCTAATATCAGACAAAATAGACTTTAAATGAAAAACTATTGTAAGAGACAATGATGGACACTATATATTAGTAAAAGGGGTAATCTTTCAAGAAAAAAGAACAATCATAAACATTTATGCACCTAATCAGGGTGCCACAAAATACATGAGGCAAACACTGGAAAAAATAAGTGGAGACATAAATGCTTCTACAATTATAGTGGGAGACTTTAATACACCATTATCACTATTAGACAGAACATCTAGACAGAGAATCAATAAAGAAACAAAGACTCTGAATAATACATTAGAGGACCTGGACCTAATAGACATATACAGAACGTTATACCCAAATACAGTAGGATATACATTCTTCTCGAATGCACATGGATCATACTCCAAGATAGACCCCATGCTAGGCCACAGAACAACTCTCAATGAATTCAGAAAGATTGAGTTATACAAAGTAATTTCTCTGACCACAATGGAATGAAATTGGAAATTACTAAGGGCCGGAGAACCAGATTAGGAACAAAGATATGGAAGTTAAACTATACACTCTTAGACAAACAGTGGATCAAGGAGGAAATCTCAAAAGAAATCAGTAACTACCTTGAAATGAATGAAAATGAGAACAGAACATATCAAAACCTATGGGATGCAGCCAAAGCTGTACTCAGAGGGAAATTCATAGCCATGAATGCATATATTAAAAAAGAAGAAAGAGCTAAAATTGAAGACCTAACTGCACACCTGGAGGAACTGGAAAAATAACAACAAACTAACCCCAAAGGAAGTAGAAAGAAGGAAATAACAAAGATTAGAGCAGAACTAAATGAAATGGAAAATAAGAAAGCACTAGAAAAAATAAACAAAACCAAAAGCTGGTTCTTCAAGAAGATCAATAAAATTGACAAACCCCTAGCCAGACTAACAAGGAAAAAGAGAGAACAGATGCAAATATGCAAAATAAGGAATGAGGAAGAGGATATCACTACTGACCCCACAGAAATAAAGAGTATCATGAGAGGATACTTTGAAAAATTATATGCCAACAAGAATGATAATTTAGAGGAAATGGAAAAATTCCTAGAAACTCACAAGCAGCCTACATTGACAAAAGAAGAAATTGATGAACTCAACAGCCCAATTACAAGTAAAGAGATAGACTCAGTCATCAAAACCTCCCAACTAAGAAGAGCCCAGGAACAGAGAGCTTCACAGGTGAATTCTACCAAACAGTCTGGAAAGAGCTAACACCAATCCTGCTTAATCTCTTCCAAAAAATAGAAGTAGAATGCACATTACCTAACTCATTCTGTGATGCCAACATTACCCTAATACCAAAGCCAAGCAATGATACCACAAAAAAGGAAAATTACAGACCAATCTCTCTAATGAACCTAGATGCTAAAATCCTCAGCAAAATACTTGTCAATTGCATTCAACAACATATCAAAGAATTATACACCATGATCAAGTGGGTTTCATCCCGGGTATGCAAGGATGGTTCAACATAAGAAAATCAATTAATGTAATACACCACATAAACAGACTGAAAGAAAAAAATCGCATGACATCTCTATAGATGCAGAAAAAGCATTTGACAAAATACAGCATCCTTTCCTGATAAAAACACTGCAAAAGATAGGAATAGAAGGAAACTTTCTGAACATGATAAAGGGTATATATGAAAAACCCAAAGCTAACATCATCTCAATAGTGAAATCATAAAAGCCTTCCCTCTGAGATTGGGAACAAGACGAGGATGCCCACTATCACCACTCCTATTTAACATTGTCTTAGAAGTATTTGGTCAAGCACTGAGGCAAGAAAAAGATATAAAAGGCATCCAAATTGGAAAAGAAGAAGTAAAAATTTCATTATTTGCAGACGACATGATCCTACACATAGAAAGCCTTGAGAAATCTACAACAAAGCTTCTAGAACTTATAAAGGAGTTCAGTAATGCTGCAGGCTGTCAGATCAATGCTCAAAAATCAGTAGCATATCTATACACCAATAATGAACACTCTGAAGAGGAAATCAAGAAAAAAATACCATTTACAATAGTAACTAAAAGAATCAAATACCTAGGAATAAATTTAACTAAAGATGCAAAGGACTTATATACAGAAAACTACACAACACTGTTAAAGGAAACCAAAGAAGACTTAAATAAATGGAAGAATATTCCCTGTTCATGGATAGGAAGATTAAACATCAACAAGATGTCTATTCTACCGAAACTAATGTATAGATTCAATGCAATCCCAATAAAAATCAACACTGTATTTCTTAAGGAACTGGAAAAACTAACTACAAAATATATTTGGAAAGGTAAGAGGCCCTGAATTGCCAAAGACACATTGAAAAAGAAAAGTGAAGTTGGAGGTATCACACTTCCTGACTTTAAAACATACTACAAAGCTACAATGCTCAAAACTGCATGGTATTGGCACAAGGATAGACATAATTACCAATGGAACTTAATTGAGAGTTCTGATATAGATCCTCGCATATACAGTCATCTGATATTTGACAAGGCCACCAAGCCCACTCAGTTGCGAGAGAATGGCCTCTTTAACAAGTGGTGCATGGAGAACTGGATATCCATATCCAAAAGAATGAGAGAGGAATACCATCTCACACCTTATACAAAAATCAACTCAAGATGGATCAAAGATCTAAATATAAGAGCCGAAACCATAAAGACCTTGGAAGATAATGTAGGGAAGCATCTACAGGACCTTATAATAGGAAATGGTTTCATGAACTTCACACCCAAAGCACGAGCAGCAAAAGAAAAAATAGATAAATGGGATCTCCTCAAAATTAAAAACTTCTGCACCTCAAAGTATGTTATTAAGAAAATAAAAAGGCAGCCTACACAATGGGATAAAATATTTGGCAACCATGTATCTGATAGGAGCCTAATATCCTGCATATATAAAGAAATCCTACACCTCAAAAATAAAAAGACAAAAAAACCATTTAAAAAATGGGCAAGTGACCTGAAAAGATACCTCTCCAAGGGAAAAATACAAATGGCTAAAAAGCACATGAAAAATGCTCAATATCGCTGGCTATTAGGGAAATGCAAATCAAAACTACAATGAGATACCATCTTACACCCATCAGAATGGCAGCTATTAAAAAAACAGCAGTCTATAAGTGTTGGTAAGGATGTGGAGGAATAGGAACCCTCATCCACTGCTGGTGGGATTGTGGAATGGTCCAGCCTCTGTGGAGGACAATTTGTCGGTTCCTCAGAAAACTAACAATAGAGCTTCTGTATGATCCAGCGATTCCACAGCTGGATATATACCCAGAAGAATTGAAAGCAAAGATGCGAACAGATATATGCACAACAATGTTCATAGCGGCATTGTTCACTATTGCCAAAAGTTGGAATCAGCCCCAGTGCCCATCAGCAGATGAATGGATAAACAAAATGTGGTACATACATATAATGGAATATTACTCAGCTGTAAGAAAGAATAAAGTGCTAAGACACAGAATAACATGGATGAATCTTGAAGACCTTATGTTGACTGAAGCAAGCCAGGCATTGAAGGATGAACAGTACATGACCTCACTGATTTGAATTGAGGAAAGTGAGCAGTCTCTGAGAACCATTGTCTGAAAGATAGGTTAACAAGAGAGAGAAAGGGAAGAGAAAGTTGTGAGCCATCACCCATACGAACATAATCTATGGTAAAGTGATAGAATATCGTTGCATATTGAAGGATAGAACAGGTGGGTAGTGATATTAGTGGGTTTGGTGGTGCAGGGTCGACAGGTGGGTAGATTAGGAAGGGTGGTTAGAATACCCAGATACTGGGGGGAGAGATGGGAGAGGGACCAGGTGAACACGGTATTTGTGGGTATGAGGTTGAAAGTATAGGAGTGGGAATGCTCTTATGGCAATATGACAAGGTAGTGTCACTGGTTTAGGGTGTGGGGGGGCATTCAGGATGGGGTGCATCAGGAGTAGGCTTCTGGGGAGTGTGTGAGTGTTCATCCTGTCATAATGTGTTGTGTCGGGGACTGGTGACCCACATGGTGAGTGGGAAGGAGATGGACCCCCATCTTTGGGAAGACCGATTCACCCAGAAACAGACATGTGGGTATCTCTTATGAGTAAGGGTGATTCCTAATAGGGGAGGACAATCAGCATGTCAAGACCTCTTGTTGCATTTAACTATGAATCTTGTCATCCAATGAGTCAAGACAGGGGGGTGTCATGTGCCCCAGGGGGATGGGGAGGAAGGAAGAGAAAAGATCAAACAGGGGGTATTTAGTGGTCAGGGGAAATGTTTTTCATTACCTTACAGTGATGGACACAGGACACGGTAAATATCATCAAAAATTATTAAACTGTACCGTCTAAATTGTAAACTATACTGTAAACCATTGACAATGTTTAGTAGCTATATTTCACTATCTGTATAACAGTTATAACAATGCTACCGTACACATACAAAAGGGTTTTAACAGGGGGTGAGGAAAGGGGGAGGAGTTTGGGTATATGACAGTCTCCAGTATTCTGTGTGTGACTTTGCTGTGACCTAAAACTTCTCTGAAAATTAAAAGAAAATTTGGGAGACACTGGGGAGTAAGAAAGGGCAAGTGCCATGGTACAGACTGGACACCCAATAGTGCAGTGATAAAGGGAGAAATGTTTAAAAAAAATTTTTTTTTAATTTTTTTGTTTTTTCCCATTTTTTGAATATCCCAATCCTTTAATTTTATTTTGTTTTTAGTGGTTTTTTTTTTAAGTTTCCATCTATTTTGTCTCTTATATTTAAACTTATCATTGTTGTTTCATTTTCCCATTGATTGTATTTGGCTGTTATATGGGCTTCATCTTCAGGGAAGGTTTGGATCACAGAAGGGTTGCAGTGGGAGCGGGAGAGGATCCTTGGTGTGGGGGTGTCTGGGATGGGGGTTTCATGGGAGGAAGTTCACCTGAATATACATGAAAGATATATAAAACTGTTCAAATGATCAAGGGGTGGGGCATGGTCACAGTGGGCAGAGAATCATTAAATAAATGAGAGAATACTGAATTCTCCAAGGGAGCAGCAACAGTCCCCCGAGTGCAGGGACAAGTGTCTGGCAAGGGAGGATGGTCCACTGATGGGTTCTTGTTATTGATGACTAGCCTTACAAGTCTTTGCTCTTGTAATTGAAACTTAGCCTACTGTTATGGGGTGCCTAAGGGTTGCCACCTGAGAGCCTCCTTGTTGCACAAATGTGGCCTCTCTCTAAGCCAAACTCAATATATGGGTGCATTACCTTCCCCCCAGTGTGGGACATGACTCTCAGGGATGAGCCTCCTTGGTAATGAAGGATTAATTACAAGTGCCAACTGGCAAAACGACTGGAAAAAGACCTTGAATAAAAGGGGGAAAGGGTAAAGACAAATGAGTTCACATGGCTAAGAGACTTCAAAGAGAGTCGGGAGGTCATCCCAGAGGTAAACCTTACACACACCTCAGTAGGAGCTCATAGAACACCAAAGTGGATATCACCCCACACAGAGGGGCTCCTGAGGGCTCTGGAGACACCCAGGTCCTATATAAGGGGGGTAGCTCCAGAGATTGATGCCTTATCAGTGGGCTATACTTTGGAATCTGTGCTCCTGAGAGTGACAGAGTTGGACTCAAATAAGTCCTCCCTGCACATGGTCCATCAGTCCCTTCTATTCAAACCTATACGTGGTGCTGGAGTTTGTAGGTGTACTTCCAGAGACTGGAGCCTCTGGCCTGCCCATGTGCCAGCTGTGCCTGGAATCTTGGTGGAGCTGCAACTCCTACTCTACAGCTCAATGGACTCACCCAAGTCACCTGGCAAGGAGATGATGATGGACAACAGCCATCCCAGGGAATGGAGAGAGTCTACAGTTGCATGCAGGATAGTACCATTCATCTTGTCCATGGGATGTAAGTCCCCTCTCACTTGGAGGTGGAGTGGACATCACCATCCCAGACTCCCTGGGATTGTGGGAAGAGCTATGGACTGGAGTGGACTTACTGGTATTCTGTTGTAGACATATTGTGATTCAAGCAATGGAAGAAATTGCGGCATTGAGGCGGAGCCAGTGGCCACTGGATGTTTGGGGGCAGGGAGAGGGAAAAGCAGCGGTGATATCGGGGTTTTTTTGGGACTTGGGAGTTATCCTGAGTGACAATGCAACGACAGATATAGGCCATTTTGCATCAGCATGTAGTATGCAGAACTGTGTGGGAGAGAGTGTGGTCTACAGTGTGAACTGTGGTCCATGCTTAGTGGCAAGGCCCCAGGATGTGTATATCCGTTGTGGGTGATGTGCCACACTAATGGAAGATGTTTGTGTGGGAGGTTGTGGGGGGTTTGGGAGGTGGGGAACATGGGAATCCCTGTAATTTTTGTGTAACATTTATGTAATATAAGCATCTTTTAAAATATAAAAAAATAAATTTTTAAAAAAGGGAAAATATCAAATGAAAAAAAAAGATACTTAGATTACACAAATGTTACATAAAAAATATAGGGATTCCCATATGCCCCACTCCCCAATACCTCCCACACCCTCCAAGATTAGCAACATCCTTCATTAGTGCGGCAAATTCATTGCAATTGATAAACGCATCCTGGAGCATTGCCATTGAGCATGGACCATAGTTCACATTGTAGTTTACACTCTCTCCCTCACAATTCTGCAGACTATGGGAAGATATATAATAGTATATATCTGTCATTTCAATGCCATTCAGGACGATTCCCAAGTCTCAAAAAAGCCTCTGCATTACATCTGTCTTTCCCTCCCCTTACCCCCACAGCCTCCAGTGGCCACTGCCTCCACATCAATGCTGTAATTTCTTCCATTGCTAGAATCACAATAAGTCTATTGTAGAATACCAGTACGTCCACTCTAGTCCATAGTTCATTCCCCAATCCTGGGGATTCTGGGATGGTGATGTTCACTTCACCTCTAATTGAGAGAGGGCTTCGATCCCATACAGCCAATGGATGGGACTCTCTTGCTTGCAGTTGTAGGTGCTCTTGTTTCCTTGGTATGGTGATTGTCAATCCTCACCTCCTTGTTACTTGTCCTGGGTGAGTCCAATGAACTTGAGAGTAGGTGTTGCAACTCCGCTGAGGCTCAGGTCCCAGCTGGCACATGGACAGCCCAAAATTCAAGTCTCTTGGATGTACACCTACAAACTCCAGCACCAAGTATAGGCTCAAATAGAAGGGACAGATGAGCCATGTATAGGGAAGCCATAACAGAGTCCAACTCTGACACTCTCAGGAGCACAAACTCCAACGTAGGGCCCACTGGCAAGACACCAAACCCTGGAGCTATCTGCCCTGACCATAGGACCTGGGTGTCTCCAGAGCCCTCAGGAGCCCACTATTTGAGGTAGTATTCACTTTGGCAGTCTATGAGATCCTGCTGAGATGTGTATAAGAATTACCTCTGGGATGACCTCCTGACTCACTCTCACTTTGAAGTCTCTTAGCCATATAAACTCATTTGTCTTTACCTTTTCCCCCTTTCATTTGAGGTCTTTTTCCAGTTGCATTGCTAGTTGGGGTTTGGTAGTAATCCCATGGTGCCAGGGAAGCTCATCCCCAGGAATCATGTCCCATGCTGAGGGGAAGGTAATGCATTTATATGCTAAGTTTGGCTTAGAGAAAGGCCCCATTTGAGCAAAAAGGAGGCTCTCAGGAGGCAACTCTTAGGCACCCCACAATACTAGGCTAAGTTTCAATTTCAAGAGCAAAGGTTCGCAAGCACAGTCATCAATATCAAGGGCCCATCAATGGACCATCCTTCTTCACCAGTCATTGCCTCTGCACTTGGGGGATAGTTTCTGCTACATTAGAGAACATGACAGAGCTCTCCAGGATGGGAATTCAATATTTTCTTGGTTATTGTGTGAATCTCCACCCACTGTGACAATACCCTATGAACATCTGAACACATTTATATAACTTATATGTATGTCCAGGTGAACTTCCTCCCATGTATCCCCCATCACTGACACCCAACACCAATGATCCTCTCCTGCCCCAGCTGTAACCCTTCTGTGAGCTAAAGCTTCTTCAAAAATGAAGCCAATAAAACAGCCAGATACAATGAATAAGAAAATGAAATAATAATGGTAGGCTTAAATATAAGGAAGAAAATACATAAAAATTCAAAGAAAACTAAAAATAAAATAAAATTTAAAAATTGAGATACTAAAAAATAATGAAAAAAATATTTTTAAAAACCCTCTCTTTATTGAAAATATCACTTTTGGTGATTTCATCTAATTGATTCCCATGGCTTCAACATTTACATATAGAACATTCTCAAATTCATATTGTTAGCTCAAATCTTCCCTTTGACCTCCAGACCCTCATTTCTAGGGTATATCTCTGAAACTGAACTCATACTTCTTTCCCCAAAGCAGATCTTCATGTCTCCCTCATCACAGTAAATAATAAACATCAGCTATCCATTTGACCATCACTGATATCACCCTCTCTTCCACCCTTCCCTTTCCTTGTGTTTAATACAATTACAGTTAAAGAATTAACTATATGACAAAGGTCATTAATAACAATATTCAAGCTAGTTATTATCACTATGACTTTAAAGGTTTATTGCATAAATAGTTGGGAGGTCAATGATAAATGACTTAATGAATCAAAGTTCTGGTGTGTTACACTGAAAATAAAAACAAAAACAAAACCATATATCATCTAGGAGCAAATTCTATTGATGTAACATCCAAAAGTTTCAACAATATCTCCACTTTTCTCAATCTCCATTGCTACCCCTTGTCCATACTTAAACCCATCTATTATCTGAGTAAGTGATTAACCTCCCAAAGCGTATTACCAATTACAGTATTACAATCTACAATACATCTACAAACATATTATTCAAAGATCTTCAGTGAAAAACTAGACCATGAAATCTATTAAATCGTGTAATAGATTAAATTTGATTATGTAATCAATTAAAATTACATCATGTAGCATATTCCTTAAAATTGCATGGGATCCTACTGTTGTTGGAATACAATCCAAAGTCCTGAACACAGACAATAAAAACAGCATATTCTGGCACTTTCCAACCTCTCCAGCCTTCTCTCTTCTTTTCCTCAATAAGCTTTGCAATGCCCTTTTTAAAAAGAGTTTCCTGAATATTTTATACTCCTTCCAACCTCTAAGCCTTAGAATACATTGTTCCCTCTATTTGGAATGTCCTTCAGTCCCATTCCTCATGATGAGGATATTGATTGTAAATTATCTCCAATTCTCCACCTCTCTTTATATTCATGACCCTTGCAATGTTACTTTGCAAGTCCTTCCATCAGAAGTGGAGTCTATTTTACCAATCCTTACTCTGGTGTGGCCTTGTGAACAAAATGCAGAAGTGAAAATAAGCCAGTTCTGAGAATTAATGTAGCCCTGTAAACTTCTGTGCTCTCTTTTGGAATCCCATTCAGTCACCATGGGAAAGCCTGAACTAGCCTACTGGAGCATGAGAGACCATTTGTAGAACTGAGTCTGTCCAGTTGTCCCATCCTAAGACCAAGACATTTGAGAGAATCCATCCAAAACCAGCAAAGCTACCTAGTTGACCATCAATGAATAAGTAAGCCCAGACTAGACCAGAAGGACCACCCAGTAACCCAAAGACTCGTGACCAAAAATAAATATTTACTATTGCTTCCCATGGGTACTTTGTGGTTAGTTGTTTCACAACTCTATTATGCCTTTAGATTTAAATAAATATGCAATAGATAACTGATGTTGGATGAACCTCAGTTCTCATCTATCAGATGTCATACATCTTGAGTTCCACTCAAAGTAGACACTCCTGAACCCCCAAAATAAACACCCTCCATAACGGTCTTTCAGAGTGTCTTCCCACTAGTTATTGGAATTTTTAGTGCTTATTTTTAATGCTTTAATTTTTAAATGTATATATTTATGTGACCCCTCTCCTACATGACTATAAAGTCATGAGGGCAGAGTACATTTTCTTTTTGTTAAGCACTGTACTTTCTACATAGTGAGAATATCTGATGCATGATAGTAGTTCATTAAAAACAAGTGGAATGAGTGCATGAATATATAAATGGATGTGTCTCTCTATATATTACTCCCGATAAAACAAGATTACAAGTAGTTTATTTTTATCCATGTATTGAAATGGAATAAATTTGCTTTTATTTATCCAAAGAAATACTATACAATTATTAAAAGGAAAGAAGTAAACCAATAGGTAGCAGCATGGCTAAATCTCAAAAACCCAATGTAGGGTGAAATAAGTTGTAAAATAAATTACAGTCTGATATCATTTTATAAAACTTAAAGCAAATTTATAAAAATAAAAAAAACATGGTAGGAAATAACACAAAATTCAGGAAAGTAGTTATCTCTGGGAAGGAAGGGGCAGAAAGAATGGGGTAAAAATTGGCTGTTTGGAACATTATATCTAAAAAGAAAAGGACTGAAGCAAATGTGGCAAAATATTAGCATTCACTAAAATACAGATGTGTTTATTGTATTATTTTTCTATATTTTTCTGTATTTTTGAAATTTTTCATAATTGAAAACTGTTAAAGAAAAAAAGATTACTTTGAATGATCCCATTTAAATAAATGTACATGCATGCATCTGATGAACACATATATTAGTGGCTTTCTCTAGAAGATATGTTCAGTGATTTTATTTCATACTTTTCCGTATTCTTTAAATTGTTTTCAGTAAGTGTGCATTATTTTGCAAAAAAAAAAGTTACAATAGAGTTATGCTGCTTATTTTCGAGAGAGAGAAAAAGAGGGAAGCAGAAAACAAGAGAGATTGATCATTCCTTAGACAACCAGGTTGAATCTCAATATTTTAATAGGTCAGATCAGTTGAAAACGTTATCATTGGTATGCATGACCACTTAAGCAATTTTGCAGTAATTAGTAGACAAAATTACCTGAGAGGATTTTTACTCCCAGTCCGCAGCTATTATATTATCATTTATCAACATATAATAATTATAGGAAGGATATAAGTAGCAATAACTATATTTATATCAAGGAAAAGAGTTAAAGTCTACTGCAATATATATATAAAGATCTCAATTTTGTGCAGAGCAAAACTACTGAGTTAAGAGAATGAATTATGCAAATATAAGCAATCCTTTCCTGGCTTTGAAAAATAAAATGATGAGAGGTATGACCTCACAAAGCTGGGCTGGTTAAGAAGAGATGGTATGAAGACTGAAGCAAATGAAACATCCAAGTCTTTCAATAAAAAGCAAAATGGAAGTATGGAAAAGTAATCAGGTATTCTGAAGGTGTTTTGCCTGCAGACAAAATAAAAAAGGATGCTTGAAATAAGATTAATTACATTAGAACAGTCACATTGGGCCCATTTCTGTACCTGTCACTAAATCATATCTTAGCAGTTAAGAAGGAAAAAAATGAAGAAAGTAAGTATGTAATATTCTGACTTCCCAAATTTACCATGTCATACCTTCTTCCAACAGGGGATCTTTGTAAAGGATCTGCCCTGAGAAGACCACCTATGCTCTAGGCTGAGGCAAACACAAAGAGGATTTAGAATAGGCTTGCCCTACCTGGAGGTTATCAGGGATAAATATGATCCCTACTAGTCTGTCTCCTCAAGCCATATTGAAGGGAAGGGTCCTCTCTTTGCATGGAAAGTTAGCCTCTCTCTCACCTTTAACCTGATATCTCCTAAAAGAATAAAATGAGAAACTCAGGAGACTTGAATTTAAAAAGAAGGACCATGATTATCCAAACCTTGAGAGATCTTGAAATCTAGATTATTCCGCATATTTTACTATTTTTAACTATTTTCTCTAAAATGATTAGGGGGACAAGTGCTTTAAAAATGTATATTATATTCTTTTTGTGCAGTGAAGAAAGCAGGTTACAAAATAAAATTCTCATCCATGTGTGTATATAATTTGTATAAGAAAAACTTTAGAGGGATCTACTAATAGTAACAATGGTTGTCTCTGGTTCAGGTGGTTAGGTGATATTATACTATTAGCTTTGCTGTATTTTCTAATTTTTATATTTCATCAAGTATTACAATTGTAGTAAAAACTGATAACTAATAAAGGTGGAAAGGGCCCGCATGAAAAGAAGGAAAATACTGCTTTCATACCTGTCTTTGAAGAGCAGCAAACTGAAGAGGCTACTCTTCTTTCCTCAGTCAGATAGAGGAGAAGAGAATTTCAATAGAAAAAGTGAGTGGTGACAGCTTTTAAAAGGGAAAGGCAAACTGGGCCATGTCTAAAATTGGGTCTAGGTTGTGAGAAAAGAAAAAAAAGAAAAAGTCCAACGTTTTGAGGGCTTTGTTGCAGAAACTAAAGAACAGGAACCCAAAGGTCTATGAGGCTTGGGGTTGAAAAAAGAAAAAGGATGTTGATATTGGGTGATTTAATGTTGGATGAGCATTAATTTTCTGAACTGCTTCCAGATGCAAACAACTGAAACTCATCTCATAGGTCACAGTTCCAAATAACCTGGAAAGACCCTGATGTCTCAAGTACAGGCAAAGTCCAACTCTAGTAACCAGGCAATAGAGTTTAAAGGCAAAACCAAACCTGAGGCAGGACTAAGTATCAATCAATCTATAACGATGGGAAAATGTTGTTTAAGAGATTTGTGGGATGAACATTATTGTCGACAAGTACCTTTCTCCACACAGAGAAGACTGTCCAATAATAAAGACCCTAGCATCACAGTAACACCTCTGAATTTCACGATTATTCTCACCATTGCCTCAGTGTCAGGCAGCACGAAAGCCCTGCTTGGTGTCAGCAGTCATGAATTAAAAGTGAGAGCACGTGTCATAGTTGGGTTTTTTCCTAGGTCAAAATTGTGAATTCACCAAATCTTGTATTTTGCCAGGTGAATAAAATGAAGGGAGACATGAACAAGTGAGAAGAGTGTATGGAAAGTTGTTTCAGTGATGAACCATGGGATTTAACCTGGCTAAAGAGGGAATGAAGGCATTAGGAAGGAGAGGGACAGAGAGTAATTGTTAGGATTAACGTATCATAGGATCCAGTGAGGCCAAAGTTTTATTGGAGCCCATGCACAGTAGAGAGTGAGCTAGTCAGTTAAGAAGTGGTGTTAGAGGGTTAGGAAGAGTAAAAATCAGATTACGGGGGAGAGTTGCCATTTAGATATTCACAGGGTCTTAAAGGAATCATGCCGGCAGGATGGCTATTGGCTAAGGTGGGGTGATGAACAAGGTCCAAGGAAAAGAAGAAATCAAGGAATTGAGAAATTAGGATACTGAATACTGAATACAGGGTTCAGTGAAAACTGAAATTACCAAAAATATGACAGGAGTATTATAAACAGAGTGACAGTGATCTAGGAGGCAAATTCTTTAAGGAATGACGAGGGTGACCTGGAGTGTGGGAAGCAAACAGTCACCAGGTGAGAGGGCTACAATGGAACTACCATCCTCAGATGAAGGCCAAATTTCAGCTGAGGCAACAGAGTGAGGGGAAAGTTCAGAAGAATGGTAAAGGGCACACAGACTTTGCTGATGACTGACTTAAGGTTTCAGGGAGCCCAGAGAAGAATTTCAGGAGTTAGAGGGCTGGAAATTAGGTTCAGAAATGGGAACATACAGAGGTATATGAAGATGAGGGTTTGAGCAATGAGGCACGACCTAGGATTTCTGGGCTTATTACGATGCCTATCTTAGAGACAGAGGTCTAATAGAGTCAGAGATGATGATGTCAGGGCAGATATGGAGGCGAGGGTGTATGCTTGTGGGGGTTCTTGCAGGGCACCCTCTCCACTCATTCCATGAAAACGTGGAGCCGAGGGGAAGGACAATTTTATCTGGGATGTGAGACACCTGGGACACACAGAGCTGAATGGCAGGAGAGAGATGCTTCTTTAGGACATCTACCGAAGGCGATGCTATGAAGGGCCAACATCCGTTCAAAATTTGACTTCCCTCATCAGTCAGATCCAGGTGGAAAATCCTGGCTCTGCCACTCAATCACTGTGGGACTTTAGACAAGTTACTTAGTCTCTCTGTGCTGCTGTTTCTCCCCTTCATGATCCTGTGCTGTGAATATAATATTAGAACCTAAGCCATAGAGCTATAGGAAGGGGTATTAGTCAGGGTTCTCTTGGAAAACAGGATCAACAGGAGATATCTGTCAATAATATGAGATTTTATAAGAGTCTCTCACGCGACCGTGGGGATGCACAAGTCCAGGTTCCGTAGGCAGGCTGCAAACCAGGGTCTCTGATGAAAGGTCCTTGATGAGTTTCTGGGAGAAGTTGGATGTCCAAAGACGAGCTGGGAAATTCTCTCTGAATGTTGAAATCACTTCCCCTTTTAAGGCATTCAACTGATTGGATAAAAGCATCACCCATTGCTGACGCAATCTCCCTGATTGATGCAGATGTAATCAGCCATCCATGCAGTAAACTCCCTGGTGACCAAAGTCCATAAATGTTCTTGCATTACAATTAGCCCAGTGCTTGCTAGACCTAATACCTGGACACAATTACCTGGCCAAGTTGACACATTAGCCTAACCATCACAGGAGGATTTAATGATGTAATGCCAGCAAGTACTTTGCACAGTGCTTGGCTCACTGGATATATACTAACTTTCAATAATACTTATATTCATATTAATAACAATACTAAAGGATCTTGGTCTAGATGGGCCAAAAAAGAATTTCATAAATCCTGATATTTGATCCAGCCAGATTTCATATCTTTTTAATGAAAGCATTTGCTTCATCAGGATTACTTTCCAAATGGGTGCTGGGAACAGTAAAAAAGACAAAAACAGAAAGCCTTCCAGAAGGCTAAGAGGCATCTGGCAGGGAGCATGGTCCTTAAGCACAGTTGTTTACATTTGATTATTTTTGCTTAAAACTGATAGAATAATTGAAATAAATCCTTTGGGCTGATGGGTAGAACCCTAGTAAGAAAAACTCTAGCAGTTCTTTTGGATGGGTTTTCTGGAAGAATTAAAGGAGGGTTATGTAATCTCCATTCATAAATACAGAATTGATTTATGCAAAGCAACTCATTAATATGTATGGGGAAGTAGATCTCTCAACCACACAATTCTCCAAAGGGGGAAAAACACCCTGCAATTTACTTGTTAAATCATGTCTATAGATCTAGACTTTTTCTCATTTGCATTTTCTGATGTCATGAGTAGAAACATTGCCTTGGAGGATAGTATTTCTGGCAAGAAATTACAGTTTGAAAGCCTATTCCTTTGGTTAATGCTCAAGCATGTTTTTTCCTTGTTCTTTATTCGAGTGGCATTCATAGACTATTTTTTTTTCCCAAAGTGAGCCTGCAGCTATATTTGAGCAGGTAAACAGATATGGAAAATAGACTGTTTTGCTCGGTGCTTTACACTGTGTTTTGTGCATAGTAGGTGCAGAAGAAATATGTGCCCCTTGAATGAATAAATGACTATGTTGAGTGGACATCTTAAGAGTTTCAAAATATAGATTGCCATTGGCTTTGCCCCTGGTTCACGTAGCCCACCCAGAGCTGCCTTCCTGTACTGAGTCCCATACTAGTGCTGCTACTGGATTATCTTTAGGTACTAACCTTAGGCTTATGTTTGCTACTCAAACATAAGTGCTGCTACTGGATTATCTTTAGGTACTAACCTTAGACTATGTTTGCTATTCAACATCTGAATTTGAGACCAGCAATATCAGTGTCACCTGGGAGCTTGCTGGAAATGTAAAATATGAGACTCCACCTTACACTTACTAAATCAGAATTTGCATTTAATAAGATCCCCTAGTGACTCATTTGCACATTAAAATCTGAGAAGCACTAGTTAAATGATTAGAGAAGTGGGTTCAAACATCAGAATATCTCGCATCAAATCCAGCTTCATTATTTTCCGATGTCCCTGGGCACGTTTACTTCTCCTCTCTGAACCTAATTTTCCTCATCTATAAAATTGAGATTATAATATTAGCATACATTTTACATTGACAATTTTGGGGATAAACTAGAATTTTCCTGCTAGAAAGAACTGTTGTAAAGGCTGATACTTACTTTTGGGAATATATGTCTAATGCACACTAATCATTATAAGGAAATGCTCAGCACCAAAATATTGAAGTTTATTTGCCTTATTTCTATAAATTCCCATCATTCCCTCACTGTCCCTAAAGCAGGGAAAGGGGCACTATAAATGTAATGGAATAAAACCCATTTAGGCACCCAACTTTCTGATGCATCCATCTTGGATATATGGAAAAGGGACTCAGATTGATAAAAGAGTCCTGGAGAATGTTCTAGGAAATTATTCTAACCTAGTTCTCTGAAGTAGGGAGGCAGGAGCTCTGGAGTGAGGTCCTGCTCTCTGAGTATTTCACTAAGAAAAGCCACAGAACATGTGAACCAAGCAAGCATTATATACACTCAAGGGTAGAAGAATTAACAACTCATTTCAATTGCCCATATTTTATGCAGTTGAAACAGCCAGGGATCAGTGAGGTTTACAAACAGAGATAGTGGTATTGGCTACACTGGGAATAAATTGGGCAGCTGGTTTGGAAAGCCTCCTAACACAAATGTGTGCAAAAGGTTTAATAAGTACCTAATAAATATTAGCTATTATTTTCAAGGTATGCTATAAGAAGCCACCACAGGAAATCCAATATTGTAGGCATGGGAGCATGTTTGTAAAGGGAATGTTTTCCACTGAATCCTCTACTTTCTTCTTGATGAGCATTTGCAGGGGAAACTTCTCTCAAGTTTTAGAGTAAGGACGACTTATGCTTTCAAGAACAATTGGTATGCATTTATCCCATGGAAGATCTGAACCCCTCTTTGCCTTGACCTCTAGAAAGCTCAGTTTTAATAACTGGATAAAACTTTATGGCATGAATATTAACTAATCCTCCTTGGTTTTAGCTTCAATCGGGCTTCATGTTTTCTTTATACTTAATATTTATTTTGGTAACTATGGTCGAACTGTAGTAGTTAAGAGTTTAACCGTATCCCAGGACAGATAAACATACCAACAGAAGAGAACAGAGAGCCCCAAAGTAGACCCAAGCAGATATATCCGCTTGGTTGCCTTCAGCGCTAGCCCTGTAGCACAACAAAGAAAGGACTGCATTTCCAAAATATACACTGGGCCCACTGGATCACCAGGAGAAAAAAGTATCTTGAACCTTACCTTATACTGTGTAAATTAATTAATTAATTCCAGGTGAATTACAATTTTAAATATGAAGGACAAAATAATAAAATTATCAAATATAGGAGAATATCTTCATGATCTCAAGGCAGGAAAAGATAGCTTGAATTTGTTACAAAAAACATTATCCCACATAGGGTGAGATTGATGAATTGGACTGTTTTAAATTTAAAAACTTCTGTTTATCAAATGATGTGATTAAGAGAATAAAAAGGCAAGCCAAATAGTAGGATAAGATGTTTGCAACACATAAAACTGACAGAGCTCATATATGAAACTAATCTTTAAAGAAAAAAAAAAAAAGACAACCCATTAGAAAAATGGTATAGAGATTTAAACCATTTTTTAAGAAAGCGGGTATCTCCAAAGACCTAATACACATATAAAGAGGTGTTTACTTTCATTAACTATCAAGAAACAAAACTTAAACCAAAATGAAATGCCCTTACAAATCCCCCCCAAAATGCTAAAAGTTTTAAAAAGGCTGACAATATTAAGTTGACGGGGATATAGAACAAAACTTTGCTGTTAAGAATATAAATTAATACAATCACTTTGTAAAACTGTTTGGTGTTATATTTTAAAGTTATTTGTACATATTCGCTATGTCCCAGCAACTCTACTCTATTTACAAAAGAGAAATGTATGCATACATGCACCGAATGATATGCACAAGACTATTCAGAGAATAATTATTCAACATTTCCCACCAAAGCAACCCAAATTGCTACTAACAGAAGGTACATACGAAATGTAGTATAAATATTATAGAGCCATGGAAATAAATGAACTATAGCTACCTACAACAACATGGATGAAATTCACTAACACTGTTGAGCAAAAAAATAATAGACTCAAAAGAATATATGTTGTATGATTTTATTCCTTAACGATTTAAAAATAGGCAATACTTAATTATGAATTGACAAGTCAGGATAGTGGTTATATTTTTGGGAGGAGGAAAAGATTGGAGGGGGGCATAAAGGGAGGGCCTTCTGGGATGTTGGCATTGTTCTGTTTCTGGACCTGGCTTAGTAATGATTAATTAAACTGTCTATGTTGTCTGCACTTTTCTGTATATGATATACTTCTTGCAAAAGGTTGGGTATAACTGGACACCTTAAAAAATGATGAATATCACCAGGGTTTGCAACCAAAACTCTTTATAATTTGGTTTACTTTTTAAATGCTTCATTTTAATTAGCTATTCAGATAATACTGGATATATGAATAGCTAGACTTTGGCTGTTATTCCCAAGCAACTTCATAAATCTCAAAAGCAAAATCTTTGTGGGCTATGTTCATAACTTCCTCAAAACCATTTTTCAAATAGCACAGGAGTAATAAACAAGCATTTCAGCCTTGTGTTTTTCTCTTGGTTATAAAATTAGAAACTCTCTGTCTTGACAGAAGAATCCTATATTTCTAACACTTGCATCTCCCACCCAACCCTCAATCTATGCAGACAGAATGTGCAATTTTGTTCTAATGGACCAAAAAGACTAGCTCCTGCTGAATATAAGTAGTGTGAGGTTGGGGGATGGCCCAAATTTCAAAAAATATCATTTCTGATAAGATATATAAATAGATGTCCAGCAGTGATGATGAGGGGGAAAATGAAGCTAAAGTATTGCATTATCTAGCTGCTTTTAAAAATAAATGTAGCAGTAACTTGGTGTAACTCAACTGTGCAACTGCTCACAGTCCATTTGTTTAAGATCTGTATTATTTTTAAACGCAAAAACAATGTTTTCCTTGATATGGTGCCAGTTGACCATTATATAATTGTTTCACCAAGATAAATTCAGAATATTAAATCCATTGCAATATTTGATTAGAGCTATTGAATTTGATAATGAAAAACCAATACTAATTTAGTAAATTTATTTTATTTAAGAAATTAATGAAAAATATTTGTCCAACTTCTTTAGCTAGTTTTTTGATGTACAAAAAGGGCTAAAAGCCATTTAGCATTTTCTTTCCTAATTAGATATGCACTACCCACTTAAGATACACTACACAATTATCAGAGACTTTACAATTTCCAAATGCATTTTTTAAGTGTTACTCTTAAAACTTCTTCTGGTTCTTCACTTCTTTTTCTGATATAAATGCACTTTATCAGCATGTCACCAGGGTGACATAACTGTTATATGTTTCTTATATATGAATGAATTTTAAAGGCAATCTGAACTGATCAGTGCCCAAGAAGCTTTTAAAAATTATTTCTAAAGTGAGGCATTTTCTTTTTTCCTACTGGTAAAGATGCTGGGCAATAGACAGCAAGAAAAGTACACATCACCTTCAAATACACAAATATAGAAATCCTTCTCTAGGGCATCAGAGACCTTTATATTATGGCTTTTATCTGGAGAGCCTTTTTGTTGTGTTGTGACTTTGATATTGATTCATGAGGACTATTTTTCACTTCCTCTATCTATGAAATAAAAATATATTTAAAATTATTTTGAGATAGAGATGTGAGAAATTCTGGATCTGCTCTAGGTTGCATGACTTTAGGCAAGAAACATAATTGCCCCATGCAAAATTCCTCTATTTGTAAACCATAGCTTAGGATGGCTTACAGGTATAGAATAAAGATGAACAACACGGCTTGTGTAAAACAACTTTGCATTCTTCTGGAATAATTACAATGATTGTAAATGCCTACATGTGTATAGCCTTTTAAAAATGCATTATTATTGCCCTGCAAATTTGAACCACCTAAAAAATTAACCCTGTGATGTAGTGTAAGAATTTTTTAACCCCATCTTACAAGTTCAGGGACTGAGGTTTGGAGCATCAGTGTATCTGTGTTTCTAAATATGTGTATTTTGATTATGATTTTAATGCCAGATACTGTGGTTTTAATATTACTAATAATATCACTAACCTATCATACTAACATTTTTAAAGGAAAAGTATGTGGCAATCTCAAACTACATTTTATTAACAATTTCAACATCCTTAACATCATTTGAAATATCTCCATTGTTCTTAGGATAAAGACTGAAATCCAAAACTTGGACAAGAAAGAATTGCATGGGCAAGCCCTGTCTAGCTCTCCCTGATAAACTTGCACCAATCTATCAGCTGCCCTTGGCTTCTGTTTTACATGTAATAAGTACGTGGTTCTCATACCAACTGTAGATGAAGTAATAATGGTACCCCCACTGAGGCAGGAGGGAATATGGACCTAAGGAGGAAGGGGGCAGAAAACCTAAAAACCTAATAAGCCTGGTAAGGAAGACTGAGGCATTGGCCTTTCACTAGCAATGGCCTGCTGACTTTCACAGGCGGAGGCAATGACCTGCTAACTTATATCAGCCTGTTGAGTCTCAAAGGCAAGTCAGGAAGGGCAGCTTACAAGCACACACAGCCAAGGGCTATGTTATCAGAAGGGAGCCAGCAGCATCATTACACGGAGGGCAAGAAGGCAGGGGCAGGAGGGCCTCCACCACCACTCCCCACCCACTTTCAGGTTACCCCACATCTCATGAACAGTGATTTGCCTGGTGGATAGTGACTAGAGGCTCATTACCACCAGTCAACATGCCCTGCCAGAGCTCATGGAAGCAGCCAGCAGCCAATCACCACCGGAGAGCAGCCTCTAAACCCCTAAGAGAATCACATCACCCAATAGAGTTCCTCTGCTTTGTCTCAAATAAGCCAATCAGTGCAGGCCCTGGAGTCCTGTACCCCCATAAAACAGGGGCTCCCAGGGCAGAACTTCGCATTTCTCTTCCTTGAGAACGCCCGTTCCCATGTCTCAGGGCTATACCACTGTTCTCTTACTCTACCCCCCAATAAATAAATCCTCTGCTTGTTTAATTAATTTGTGGCTCGGCCTTGAATTCTTTCTCATGACGAAGCCAAGAACATAGACACCTGGACACTGTCTCTGATAACACCATTTTACAAATGAAATGATAGGTGCACAATGTCATAATGGGTGGGAAAATTCTTCAAACGGGCAATTCACCTCTGGTGCTGCTGTTTAAAAGCATCACACAGTGATGGATTTTGTGTGCTTCTTTGCCATTTCATAATATCACTGAATTATTCCATTGTTTCCAGATTAAGCATTGATATAAAGCAGCTCCTATGAGTGGCTCTGAATTATTTTTCAGCCTTATCTGGTATTATTCAACCAAGAAACTCAATCATTACACAAAAATGGCCTTCTGCATTCTGTTATCATGCCTAGTCTTTTGCTAGTCCATTCACCTTTTCTTCAGCACATGAAGCTTCTTCACACAACTGCATTTCCTCATGCTGTCCTCTAGATCTGCATGTTCTCCTCCACCCACTTTCTGTGCCTGGAAGGCCAACTAATATTCCAAGGTTTTCATTTCTTTGGAAGACTTCCCTTGCCCTTTCACCAGTCCTGGTAAATTTAACTACTTCCCACTGTGGGCCCATTATAACTTACAGTCTTCCTCTCTCATTTCATCTGAAGCTTTTAGAGAAAGTACAATGGGCAGTAAGAATATGGAGTCTGGATTCTGACTGCCTGACTTTGCTACTTACTACTTGGGTGGCTTGGCACAAGTTAATTCTTCTGTGCCTCAATTTGCTCATCTGAAAATAAGAATTATGGTAACCTTATAGGGTAATTTGAAGATTAATAGTGCTAATTTACATAAAGAACTTGGAACAAGGCCCTGACACATATGTTAGCAATTTCTTTTTCTTTCTTTTCTTCCCTTTTTCCTCTTCTTCCTTTTCCTCTCTTCCTCCCTTTCTTTCCTTTTATTATTATACTTAATCTTCAGGACCTTGCACAGTGCTCGC
Organism: Cabassous unicinctus; assembly: GCA_029593785.1. Taxonomy (NCBI): domain Eukaryota; kingdom Metazoa; phylum Chordata; class Mammalia; order Cingulata; family Chlamyphoridae; genus Cabassous; species Cabassous unicinctus. The sequence continues at coordinate 34,158 of JAQZBX010005069.1, read as the reverse complement.
TGCATATAAGTTAAATGTTTTGTGATTGCTTGGTGGATAAACAAATGAGTGGTCAATTAGGACATTTCACTCTAGCTGCCTTTCCCCATGCAATAATGGAATAAATGTATTTGAAATGGTCAGGGTGACTAAATATTTAAGCCCTATTTTTGAATTACTTTTATCCCAAATATTTAACTTCTCATTGATAGAGCTATTCTATAAGAGACTCTAAAGAAAATAGTTCAGCTCACTGAAATCATAAGTTTCATTCAAAACACCTTTCCCCATTTTCTCAAGGATGACATTTTAAAGAGCAATGACAGATGCAATGTTCTCTCTCAAGTGCAGAGTAATTCATTAACATACATATGAAAGGAAGAAGTCTATATTCAACCTTTACCACAAAAGTCCTTGAGAAATAAAAGAAATTCAAAGCAGCTACAAGTGATTTAAAAAGTCAAACTGGTTTTATCACTCAAGAATATCAGAGAGATAACAGGAGCTTTTGGTGACTAGATACCTGCTGAATTTGCTTTAGGGTTGGAGGTGAGTGAAGAAAGAAAGGAGAACTTAAATTAGAATCTACGTGACTACGTAGAATGTCAGAATCATATGTTTAAGAGCTGAAAAGGACTTTTGTTATCAAAACTTGCTTTTAATATGTCCAGAGAGGTGATAACCGGTCTGGATTACACAGATGGTTAAAGACAGATTTTATTTAGGAGCATATTTCACTAATGAGTTATTTTTTATACTTGAGCCATATTTCAGGATGGTTTCATGGTGGGATGATTCATAATGAGGTAAAGTGTTACAGGCTAAGTTGAAAATAAACTCAGTGTGTGCTTTTGAATTGCCAAACACCAAGACAGAAGTTACAAACCAAAAGCCACCAGTTACCCAGAGATATGCATATATTGAGTCTCTAGAAGACAGGTTAGGTTCTGAAAGTCCATTTGTTCTTAAAGTCAAAGTGACACTGTACAATTGACTGCCAACAGGTGAAAAGCAAAAGCATTGACACATTTTTATTTTGATGGATAGCTCGGTTCTTATCTATGGAAGTTCATTTGAGTGGGGCTTCTGACCCAAATTGTCTATCAATAAGTAGATCAAATGTTGTAAGTTAAATGTGTCTTACTTTGGATTCCCTAGAAGCAGAGCATGAGGCAGGGATTCATGTGCCTCATGAGTTATTGAGGAAATGCTTTCAAGAGAAAGCAGGGGAGGGGAGCAGGATAGAGCAAGAGCTAAGCAAGAAGACTGTCTCAGCTATTGTCTAGCTACGGCCTGATTCTATGGGGAACTCTGGGGTATGCTTTGCAGAAAAGGGGCCACTATGAGCCACAAGCAGCTGAGGATGGGCACACTGTACTAACAGTATCTACTATGAGGTTTATGAGGTTTATAGTGACGCTTACTGTCCTGCAGATAACGTTTATTATTTAGACAATGACTATGCCAATAGCAAATAAAATAAGAAGGCCAATAGCAAATAAAATAATCTAGGTAGACACTGTTTTAAATGGGCTGAATACTGTAACATAAAAGCCATGAGTTTTAGATTCTGAATCCTCACACTCAAATCCCAACTTGTTCTCCAGCAACATACCTTAAAAAAAAAAAAGAAACTCAGTAAGTCTCAGGTTTCTAATCTGTAAAAAGGGGGTAGCAATCACATATGCCTTGTACAGCTATGCCAGATACAAGAGAGATAATAAGCCAAAGTACCTAATTAACTTGAAAACATGAGAACATAGAGCTAGTCTGGAGAAAGTTTTAAAAAGTAAACCAGAAAAATTTTCTATGAGTAACTGTTGCAGTTTGAAATACATAGATGTTTGGCTGAATTGGGGCAGTAGTAAAAATAATAAAGAGAATTAGAGCCATCATTTCCTGACTTCCCATGATAGGCCAGGGACTTTACATTCATTATCTCAGTAAAGCCTTCCATTACCCTAGGTGGTAAATACTGCTGTCAGTCTCATTGTACAGATTTCATAACAGAAGCTTAATGTTGCTGTATGGCAGACTAATGCCATACTTCTAGATATTGGACAGAGGCAGAATTTTAACTCAGATCTGTCTGAATTTCAAATTTCACCATTTAACAATTATTGGTACCCTGCCTACCAGAAGACTTTTTGTACTAAAATAGATACCGTGGGGAATATACGAAAGGCATGGTAAGGAATTCAAATTAAATTGAAGATACAGGTCTTGCACTTTGAATGGAAATGAGTGGTTAGACTCTAATTTTTCTCTGCAAACAATCAAGTACTTAAAACAGAAAACTTACTCAATTATTTTCTTCTATTATTTTCTTTCTTCCTCCACCCCCACCTCTCTTTGGAAAAGTAAACTTATTTCTGAAATGATGCATGACTTGCATGTGTATACAGATGTAATTGTTTTGGATGAAATTTCAGAAAATCTATTTTTCAAAGTTAATATATATTCTTGAAATGAGATTAGAGGAAAGGATTTGTAAATGGGGGCTAATCTGTAAGTAAGCAAACCTTTATCCATTCATCTTTGAGATCCTCGTGTTCATTTATACAAAAATGTGGCAAAGTTAGACCTGATATTTCCACTTTCTTTTAGAAGTTCTTAGCAGCTTAGAATAGACAATTGACTTAAGGGAGGTGACAAATACACTTGTGAGATGCAGAAAATGGAGGGAGATAATTTATAGGTAATTAAAATGTGTTGCTAATGTTTAGGGTTGATTCAAACCAACAGATACATTTATAATCAAGCAAATCTCTTCCTGGATCCAATATGACGCATTTCAAACATGGAGACACTCTACGTCCCTGACAGAAGAGGCAAAATGTTGTGGTTCTTATATTTGTTTTTCCAAATTTCAGATTTGGAGCTTAAGAACCTTCTGGTTTGCAGAAGAAAGATCAGTAAATGGATGCAGACCATTTTTTAATCTGTATGAATAGGAGTAGCAATTCTTTTAGGCATCAATAGTCATACCACCAGCCACAAAGTGGAAAATTTTATAAAGAGACAGGGAAGTCAGCAAGGACACAGAAGCAAGAACTGGTTTCTCCCATTCATCTAAATGAAAGCATACAATTTCTTCTTAATTTAACCTTTCCTCTTTATTAGTACAGACAAAATAATTTGTTGTTAGAGAAACTTCTGTTTGTAGGTATTTTTAAAGGAGAAAGGAGGTAAGAAATAATAATGTAGGGAATTTCACAAACACCTTTTGTTAAAAACAGAACAAAGGAGAAGAGGAAATATATGGACATATAAAGCATGGTACAATAATTTTAGGCATAGGTAGTGTATCATTTTCAAGAATGGACAGAATCCACAACTCTAGAGAAACTCAAGGCTAAAGCAAATAATGCTACATGGATTCATCTTCACCAGCAAGTCAAATTTATCATTATGGAATCTGATCCAAATCATGTATATCTACTATATCCCATCCAAGCAGGAGAAATAAATAATTATCTTAGCAAAATCATTTAAATTCTCTGAAGCAATGGTTTATTTCTGTGAACTAAGTTTCTAATCAGGATTTTGCTTCCCATTATTTTTCCAAGTGATGCTCTTAGCCCAAATGTAGAAATCAAGTATTTTAATGACTGTTTCCCTAAGTCTCAAAGTAGCCACCATCCTCTGTCCATTTTCCATTCATAGTCACAAACTTTTGCATTCCTTTTTTATTCTCATGGATACAGATAAATACAGATACAGTTAGTAATGTCCATGAAGGAGCTGTGTATACATTTTTAAAAAATATCAGAAACAAGGCCATCCCCAAAATGGCCAACATAAGGTGAACTGTATACAGACCAAGAGATGATGTCTAGTGCTGCCTTTGAATAATCACTGGGGCATAAGACTTGCAATGAGAAACAGACACAATTAATAATTCATACATCTACTGATGACTAAAATAGTTCCACAAAGTGAGCTTTGGGCCTATATTTTATTAATAAAATTCCCAAACAATTGCTTTTTCGAGTAGCAGACAGCATAGATCTTTCGACGAGTGCCCAAAGGAATGGCAGCTAACTGTCTGACTCACTGACATATCCTCGGGGGTGAGGGGAATGCAAAGGGAGAAATGCAAGACTTCAACTTTATCCACATCAACAGATATAATTACTCTCAAACAAGGCTTTCCCTGGATCCAATATGAGTCATTTCAGACTCTGGAAACACTATATATAAAGGGTATAAGTTTCAGGATGTCTATTGTTCATCTGCTAATGTCCCCAAATGTCACCAAGGTAATTACTTGGATGGCATTTATGTGACGCAGCTGGACATTGCTGCAGTTAATATAAAGCCTGCCTTTGGCAACCACTTTATTTCCACCTACAGCAGACTGTGGGTGCATGATCATTTTCCTGGAAGAGCACCCTCCTCCCTAAAAGACACTTCTGCCCTCAGCTTTTTCTTCCTGTGCCCTGTACACTAAAAAGCAGTGCAACCACAACAACAAAAAAGGAAATAAAATGAAAGAAATAAAGCAACTTATCATGTATCTTTATCTTAATATGAATATAGGGAATTTTGGAGGTGTTTCTAAATATAATTCAGAAAATATTTTTAAAAAACTGATTTTTCCTCAGTTTATGGAACAGATTTCTACTATCCCCAGGAGTGTAGATTTCACAAAATGCATGCTGTCAAAACTTTTTACCTCCATAAATTCATATTCGCTCTCAGAGAGATTATTGGCAAAGCTAGATTTTCTCCCATATATATATATATAGTAAGTAAGAACATTATACTTTCAGAAACACAGGGAGTAAGAATTATTTTTTCCAAACTCACATGCAAACTGGAGCTTCGCCTTCCGACTTAGAATTGTCCCCAGAGGATTGGTGGCCAGACACTGATACGTGCCAATATCTTGATCTGTGCGGGGACTACTGATTGCCAAACTGCCTCCATCCAACCTGTAGTGATAACTCATGGTAAAATCAATATCTGTGCCATTTCGCTTCCACCTTCAAGGGAAAAAAATCAAGTTACGCTTATAATATATAGGGTCAACTGCTATATGTCTTAAACAACATGCAGTTGTAAGTTTTGCAACCATGAAACAACATAGTTAGATTTGGAGAGAATCCTACCAGTTGTACCAAAGGCAACTCTTTTTGTGAGCTCAGTGATATCAATAACTCATTTATGTGAAAGATCCTCAACTCTAGGAGTTACAAACATTCACCCAAATGTATACAAAGAAGCAATTGAACTCTTGGCATGAGATATAAAAATTAGACATTCAGTCAATAACACTGGCCACCCTATTCCTTCAGTGACATTTCAAATAACAAATACCAAACCTGAATATCCACAACTGATACTACAAAATAGAATGTCAAAAATTATTTGGAGATAGAAATCCAAGGAAGGTACATATTACAAATGGCACAAAGAAAGCCAGAAAAAATTTTACAAGGCCAATTTGAGGCTAACCAAAGAACAATAACCTGACTACTTTAGGACATGATTGTTTCTGTTAGTCTGTTACTTGGAAAATTAATCACGTTGAAAATATTTCAATGGCACTTAGAAATGTCAAACTAAAATTACACTCTAGCAAAACAAATGCAGCTTGAGAGGCTTTTATTTTAGGAAGCAAAGAGTCTCTTGGCTTACCTATTAGTCAATAATACTTAGTACATGAATTAACTAGCTGAAGGGCTTTACAGTAATATTTATTCCAAAGAACCACAAAGTTTTGTAAATTTCATTCGGTGTAATCATCTCGAACCAGACCCACTTTCCCCATCTTGTACCTCCTAACTTCCACCAAAATCTCCAGGCATTTTCACCAACAAAGATTGCATACATAACAAGATACAGTCCTACAGCACAGGCTTTGGGCAGTCATATAAACCATTTAGGAGAACAGACATTTAAAAATTTTGAATTCAGACAATCAATCACTTTGAAAAACAAGTGAATGACCTCTTCCTTTGGAACATAACCATTCCCAAACCATGATTTTAGGATCTATACCAGGTTTGCTATGATTCTCCTTTTTATACTGAGATCCTAATTGTAAAAGAGGAATGCCAATTTACAAAATTTTCCCAAATGTCATCGACTTTTCTTAGGAAGATCCTGAAACATCCCATGGAGAGTTTGGCAAATGTTGACTAAAGTGGAAGATAAATGTGGACTTAGGTAATTCTCTACCCTATTAAAGAAGAGAAGTGATTGATCCAATATAAAATTGGTCAGAGCTTTTGAATCAACTTTGTCACTTTTAAATTATTTAGCCAGTTCTTGTGCACCTCAACTTCTCCTTAAGAAAAGGGAATTTTAAAGACAGAAATCCAAAACAGTACATTTTGTAGAGGAATTTGTAGACTCTATCTTATTTTCAGTGTTAGGGAAAGAAAAAGTAGAAAACTATTTTCTTTAGGCCTGTCTGAAGATGCCAATATTCTCCCTGCCAGTCCTGTAACATCATCTTTCATAATTTGCTTACAGGGCACGATCTTTGGACCTTCATGTTCCCTTTCGTTTTCAAAGCAAAGGATACACCGCACTTAGTTTGCCAGCTCTCTTTAATTTTGAAATCAATCACCGAAATAACTGCTGTCATCATTACATGCTCCTAATTAAGCTCGGTAATTGTTTTTCAACACAAATTCAAAGTTGTTGGCTTAGCAGCAGCAAATGAATTTTTCACAGTATCCCCATAATCATTCTAATCACTATGGTATAATGATTATTAAACTGTGCATATAGATCAGTGGTTCAACTCCTGGTGTGGGCTGTGTCCTAATTAATATGTTTAAATCAATGGAGAAACAGTATTAATGAATTCAAGAGATTGTCATACAACATGTTACTGGTAGAATTACATACCCAGGAGTATTTTCCCATGATGTATGCTAGGAAATATGCTTTAAATGATTATTTTAAACATCTGCATTAATATTAGATTAATTCCAGGGAACAATACGAATAAGAATCTTTGGCAGCATCCATCACTTTTCTTAGTTAAGCCATGTGCCAAGGATATATACGACGGTTGGGGCTATGTTTGTTTGTTGTCCCTCATTAGCAAGGGTACAAGAGTTTCAGTGATTTTTCAAAATAGGGTCCTGCTTCAGAATCACATGGAGTGCTTGTTAAAAGTACATATTTCTGGGTCCCTCCCTGGACCTCTGAAGTAGAGCTAAATCAACTGTACACTAAATTTAATACAATTATCCCCTGGGGAAACAGTCCTTATCCTAGATTTGACATTTCCTTGCTGTGTATCCTTAGAAGAGCCATCTGATTTTTCTGGAAGTCAGTTACTTCTACAATAAAAAAGGCACAATATTACATATTTTGCGTTATCTCATAAGGTTGTTAAGAAGATCAAGTGAGGACATGAATGAAGAGGATTAAAGGGCAAAGTGATTACTGCTACGTTTTTACTCAAAGAGGGCTGGAGGCTCTCCACACTTAACAATGTGTTCATGATTAATTAAGGGAAGGGAGAATAAATTAAAGAAAGAAGTCTGCTCTAGTGACCAGGTCAAGAAGAGTTGATTCTGAAATCTTCTCCGTTACTTCAAGTCCTTTTACTGATAGAGGGACTAACTGTATAGAAATAATTGGTGTGTTTCTTCAATCCCCCAAAGAAAATATATGTTCTGAGTAGGAACAGCTCATTGCTGTCTGATTTTCCTGGACTTTCTAGGTATAAGCAATCCTATCCAGGTACCATTTTTAGGTAACCCATTTTACAATCCTTTTCAAGGCTTCCTGGCTATACTAATTTCTCATGTGTTACCTCCTGGTCATTAAATGGCTAATTCTTTTCATGGGAACACTTCTGACTAGACTTGCCTAATATTGTTGTATCTTCCAGCTTTCACTCAAATTCCATTTGTGGCACTATTGACTCAACTGGAAGTGACTTTGGGCCAGGTGATTTTAAACTGTTTTTAATGTTCTGCATTTAATATTGCTTAATTTCCTCTATTAGATTTTATTTGCTAAAAGAAATTTACAAAAAAGGAAAAAGAGTCTAAATATCAACTTCAACTGTATCCATCACTTTATAGATAAGGAAGCTGATGCCAAAAGACAGAAAATTATTCTTCCAAGGTCACATATGGTATGGCAGAGCTGTGCATAGAATTGAATCTGTTATTCTAAGCCAAGGACTTTTTATATTCCATCACAAATACCCAAAGAGTCTCAAATAATGCTAGAATCTGTGAATCAAGGATTTCCTTGACAGTGCACATGTGCACATTTCACATACATACACACAAACACGCACGCCTAAGGTGAATATGGTTATGAGAGAATTGTATTATAAAATTTGTTGGAAAGAGCCATGCTAAAACTAAATTTCCATATTTTGTTGCCAATGCACATTATCTGAAATACCTTTGCCCTTTGCTTTATTATCTATGAAATTGGGTTTGAGTCTGACATTTAAGCATTAAAAACTTAGCTATTTTCTCACTCTCTTCCCATAGACTCTTGCCTATGAGTTTTATAATATATTCAAGGTGAGATAAACCAGATGAGGGTGGTAGGAAATAAGAATCTAAATTATTTGACTTTGTTTCTTAATTTACAAGTATTTTAGAAACAAAAGTCACTTAACAAAATTGAAATTTGAGATCTCTTCATTTAGGGAATTTCTTTATAGATAAAATTAGCACACTATCTTGAGAACCACTGTTTTATATCTTTCTGCCTCTGACAAGCCATAAGCTATTTTTATATAAGTGCGTGTTTTATTTATTAATTTATCTTACTTTTACTTAGCAAATGTTTCTTATTGTATAGGAATTCATATATTCTTTCCCTCTCTAACAATTCCTCCAATCCTTATGTTCAATCAAATAATCTCTCAAAAATAAAATTACAACTTTACATATAAGGTATTCCTGAAAAGTGTGGCAATCAGATTTTTATATATCGAACCAAATGTTAAATTAAATAATACAATTTATTATCTGAGGAAAAACAGTGAAAATGAAATAAGCAAACCAACCCTGAGATAATGAACCATTTTATAAAGTGATCTTCCTCTAACACATAGGTTTCATTGGATTAGGTTTCCTAAAGATAGGGAAACTCTAGTCACTGTAGTGAGAAGACTTGTTTTTTTTAGCTCTCTTGCTAAAAGAAAATTGAAAAGTTTTAGTAATGCATGGTGGTGATGGTAGCACTACACAGTGAATGTATTTAACACCACTGAATTATATATCTGAGTGCAGTTAAAAGGGGAAATTTAAGTTGTATATATGTTAGTAGGATAAAAATTTAAATAAACAACAACATAGGACTATAGAACACAAATAATGAACCGTAATGGAAACTATGGACTATAGTTAACAAAATTATAATATTGTTTTATCAATTTTAGCAGAGTTTCCACACTAATGCAAAGTGTTAATAATAGGGAAAACTGTGTATGTGAGGAGGAATAATATGGGAACTCTGTATTTTCTGCATGATTTTTCTGTAAACTTGTAACTTCTCTAATAAAAGGAAGTTATTTTTTAAAAACAGAAAAGAAAAAAGAAGATGCTGAAGTGAGCTGGACAAAATACAAAATAAGAGAGAGTTGACTTTAGTTTTCTTTATTTAAGTTATTTAGCTAGCTAATGTGGAAAATTTTAAGACAAAAACAATTTTATATATAAGCATCCTATTTTTGTTGCAACTTAAATATTAGGCTAAATCAGCTCATTTTGCCAAAATATACTGTCATTGTTACTTTTAGGGCATGTTGATTAAGGTTCACTACAGAAAATTAAGACTCAAAAATTCTTTTAAAGCCCAAAGCTAAAATAGTCATTTTAATATTTAGTGTCTTTTCCTGTATTCAGGAATTGCATATGCAGTTCTTACGGAAGTATCCTCACTACTTACCCAAGTACAATTTATGCATGCATTTATTTCTAAATTTCTGAATTCTACTCACAATATGGATCAAAGTCTGCCTTTAGTGAAACCTTGCACATAAGAAAAAAATTTTACTTGCACTTCCTCCCTATTACTCCACTGGAAATATGTGAGAAACTATTATGATTTTGCTGTAGTTGCTCAGAATAAAACTCTTTCTACCTTAGAAGGTACATGGCTGTCTTTGACAAGTCTTGCTAAAATCAGTGCTTTTAGTGTGAGGGGACATGCCAGTGGGGTCCCAGAATATTATCTGATATAATAAATAATAGCTTCCGTCTTGCTTAAATTCTTTTGGGGCACATTTTCACAGTCATTGCACACAGGAAAACTGAGGCAGTAGCCCCCAAACTGGGAGACAGGGAGGGTGTGCAAAATGAGCTTGCACTTTAGTCTTTCAAATTGAGGAAACAAATGTCCCTTCCCCTGCCCCCTCTCTTCCTTCCTCCCTCTCCCTTCCTTCCTCCCTACCACCCTTTTTCCCATTCTTTCTTTCTTACCACACATGGCATTTCATGGCACCAATCTCAAGAGTAAATGTTCTAAACAAATCTAGTGAATAATGACAGCCATAACAGTGGTTACCTTGGGGAGTGGGGAGTTAGTCACTGCCTGGAAAGTGGCACGCAGGAACGTTGGGCTCCTGGGAATGGGCATATCTTCATCTGCGTGGTGGGGACAGGACTGTGTATATATGTAAAAATTCACTGAGCTGCACAATCCACATCAGTGCACTTTATTGTGACAAAGAATAAAAACCAACAGCACACAATGTGGTGCTAAGAAGTAAGACTTTACCTATAATGGGGTAAAGGGTGACCATTAGCAGCACAATTCAGAATGATTTCTGATTTTGATAAACCCAAAGGAAAAATGACATCTTGTGGTTCCTGGGTAAAAACAGGGCAGCTGGAAAGACCATCACCTGTGAAAAGAAAAGAATAATGTTACATGAAAAGATGTGATTCTGTTTTGAATGTATGTTTTTATTAGATATCGAATTGCTACACATTTTTAAAAACAGTTTATTTTGAAAGCTCTTAAACTACAGAAAAAAGTTGCAAGAATGGTAAAAAGAAATATATTTTTCTGAACCATTTGAGAGTAAATTTGCAAACTGATACCCGATTACTTTAAATAAATTAGTTTATGTTTTTTACAAAGGTATTCCACTTACAACAATAAAACCATTGATGAAATTAACATTGAAATTAATATATAAAGTCATCGATGAAATGAATATTGAAATTAATATTAGTTCAGCACTAACATCTAATTGTCAGGCCCTATTTAGGAGAAATTATTATTATTGCTATAAAGCAAAAGGATCCAGTTAAGATCACAAGTCTCAGCTGATTGTAATGTCTATCAGTCTCTTTCAATCAGGAACAATTCCTGGTCTTCCCTTAATTTTCCTGATCTTAGTACAAGTGAAGATTACAAGGCAGTTATTTGGAAGTTACCCTCAATTTGAGGTTGTCTGACAGTCAGGTACTATGGGATGGGGGCGGTGATGGGAGCTGTATTCCCAGGGTGCAGATAATAAGAGGGTGCATTGTCTAGAAGGAATTTTTAAAACAATAATGAAACCAGTGAAAATTGGCTCTGCATTTTTTTTATCACCATGCAAACAACTCCTCCCAGGCAGTCACACTACACTGATCTCACTGTCCTCCTCTAATCCTCCACTCCCTCCCTGACCTGGTTCACCACAGTGCCTACTGGTTCTAACAAGATTATATTCAAGGGTGCTGTGTTCTTTCCATTGCATCCTATCAGGTGGCACAGTACTTTTTTTTTTTTTTTTTTTCAGCTTTTTAATAATGAAATAATTTCAAACTTACCAAAGAGTTGCAAAAATAATACAAAACCCATGTAGAGAATTCCAACATACCCCCCAGCCCAGGTACCTAGAGCAACCAATTTTAACATTTTGTCACATCTGCCATATACTTTCATTCTATCTATATTTTTTTCTGAACATTTAAGAGTAGCTTGTATATATCATGCTCCTTGAACACATAATACATCCATATACATTTATAAAGAACAATGATATTCACTTAAGTACAGTTATCAAGGTCAAAAAATTTAACATTGATATAAAGCTTACATATATATTCCAACTTTTTCATATCTCAATAATGTCATTTTGAGCCTTTTCTCTTCCATTGTTAGGTCCCATCCAGGATTATGTACTGCATGTAATTTCTATTGTTTCTTTGGTTGCTTTTTATTTTTTTAATTATGAGAATATATACATGATATAACATTCCATCTCAACTCCTCCCAAGCATACCATTCAGTGGGATTAATCACATTCACAGTGTTACCCTAACCACTATCCCTTACCAGGACTCTCCTATCAACTCAAACAAAAACCCAACACCCATTATAAATTAACTTCCCACCTCCCATACCAAATCCCCAACCTATACTCTACTTTCTGTCTCTATAATAGCTGGAATGTTATGTGATATATTATATTCATATATTATATGAAATAGCTGGAATATTTTATATTTTAGCTAGTTCATTTAAATGGAATCATACAATAGCTCTTTCTTTGTATATGACTTACTTCACAGCTTTAAGGTTCATCCATGTAGTGGCATGTATCAGAATAGCATTCCTTTTTTAGGCTGAGTAATATTCTCTTGCATGTGTATAGCAGATTTTGTTTATCCATTCATCTGCTCATGGACACTTGGGTTGTTTCCCCCTTTTGGCTTTTATGATTAATGCTGTTGTGAACATTGGTATACAAATATATGTCCTAGTCCCTGCTCTCAATTCTTTTGAGTATTGAAGTGGGATTGCTGGATCATACAGTAGTTCTGTATTTAACTTTTGAGGAATTACCAGTGTTTTCCACAATGGCTGCACCATTTTACATTCCCAGCAATAATGCTTACTATGAAGGTTCCCATTTCTCCGCATCCTTACCAGTATTTTAAAGTTACATTTTTTAATAGTAGCCACTCTAGTGGGTATGAAATGGTATCTCCTTGTGGTTTTGATTTGCATTTCCCTAGAGGCTAATGATGTTGAGCATCTTTTCATGTGCTTATTGGCCATTTGTATATCTTATTTGGAGAAATGTCTATTCAAGTCCTTTGACCATTTTCTTTTTAACTGAGTTGTCTTTTTGTTATTGAGTTGTAGCAGTTAATTGTATATTCTAGATATTAAACCCTTATCAATTATATGGTCTCCAAATATTTCCTTCAATTCTGTTAGTTGTCTTTTCATTTTTTTGATAATGAAAATGATAGACAAATATTTTTGTATCAATGAAATTCAATGTATCTTTTTTTTCCCTTTGTTGTTTGCGCTTTAAGTATAAACTCTAAGAATCAATTGCCTAATACAAGCTGTCAGGGCTTCTGTTCCATTATTGGTGATATTAACTTTGATCATTTGGTTAAGGTGGTGTTTCCCAGGCTTCTCCATTAAAAATCTATAAATGTACTCTTTTTCCTTTGTAATTAGTATCTTGTGGATACTAGACTTGGAGACATATAAATATATTTGTTCCTCATCAAACATTTAATTTTATATTGCTAATTTCTATCAGTATGAACCCATGTTTTCCTATGTGTTCAATGGACTATAATCCATTCCTATTTATTTTGATACCCAATTTTTCCCTAATTTAGCCAGCAGGAGAATATTCAAGCTGGCTTCTTTGTTCTGTTGACATGTCCCTATCATTCTTTGAACTATTTCTTGCTTTCTGTTACAACAAAGTTTTCCAGACTTATCTTCTATTTTTTTTTTTTTTCTGTCCCAGTCCTTGAATTAGGCTTTTTGTTTTCCAAGAAGACCTGGTCCATTTACTAGGGAATGATATTTAGAAATCAATGTCTGAATGCTAAATGTGCTCATTGCTATTGAGGTGTTGCTGCTTTTAGGTAAGTTACACATGTCTATCTATCTATACTGATCTATTGCGTAGTTTTCCTCTTTCCGTATTGTAACTCACTATTCTGGCTGTGAGAAACCCAGTTCCCATTATCCTCAATGTTTATTCATTGCTCAATTCCCCTGTATGCAACTAATCTCCTATTACTTCCACCACCCTGTGTGAAGGCCCACTTCAAACTGCACATCTTCTTGCACCCATCCTAGTTGTACTCCCAGACTTGTTCTGATACCCCTTGCTGACTTCTTCCCAACCCACTTTCCCTCCACTCGGATTCTAATACCATGCAGCATCTTGCCCCTGTACGGATGCCTATCTCACCCCACCTGGCTTCTGACATTCCGTGCATGGCCACATGGCTCCATAGATAATGATCACCCATTATTCAGGTTCTAACACCTGACACTGGAACAGACTCTCTCTATGAGAGGGGAGACCCCAGTATGGGCCACCACTTCCCTATCCCTTGCCCTGCATGGATAGCCTTTTCTACCCTCTCAGGCTCCAACACCTCTTCCCCCACATTCACATGGATGCCTGCCTTACTGACCCCACTTAACTGCTTTTGGACTGAATTGTTGAGAAAGGAAGTGAATAAGAAGAGGAGAAAGGAGAACTCAGTACTCATATTTAAGCTGAAATTCAGTATTTCTTTTATGTGCAAATGAACAACATAAAGTGAAACCATGCTCATATCAGCACTTAATTCTAGGATGCCTGATCTAGAACTCTAATAGCTGTATTGGGGAAACTGCAAGGGCATGGTTCTCTTACCTGATACCAACCACAGCTCTACAGAATCTTAAAGTTAGAAGATATTCTGTAGACCATTTGGGCCAGATGCCTGGGTTTGGGAAGGCAATAGAGCTAGTGATTAAGGGCATGGGCCCTGAAACCAAATGGCTTCAGTGGATTGGAGCAATTCTTAGTGTCCTCATTGGTAAAGTAGAGATTATATATATCAAATGGTTGTTTTGAGATGTAATGATAAACTGCTTATAAATTTTATCACCTTTTTCTGGTACAAGTTAATATTTCATTGAAAAATTACAACAATCATCATTGTAACTATCAAAACTTTTGTGTGATGCAATAGCATCCATCTCACTTCAGTTAATCCACTTGTCTCAGCACTGACCTTTGGTCTAGTTAATAAACAGTTTTCCATCTCTGGCATAACTTCCTAGTATACCACCCAAACACCTCACCTCACTCAGACCCCACATCTGCCCCAATTGATAAGCTAACCATCCCACTGCCTTTGGATTCCCAATCCCTTTTCCTTTTCACATGCATTTGCTTTAAACTAATGGATCCTTGACTCCAACGGGAAATTTACTAAGCCCATCCCAGACTACAATTAAGGCATAAGCCCTCAGGTCCCTCTAACTCTGCTTGTGTGCTCCTCACCTGCTGGTTGAGCCACCCAAGCCAATTGCTCTACCTGTTGACACCTCATGATACGACACTCTCTCTGGGACCTGTAAGTAACAAACTATCTTTTCTCATGCACTGTGGTCTCAGTTTCCCATTATGTCACACCAGAAATCCTCCTAGACCCAAATTTAAAATCCAACTTAACTAATTCAAAACAACTGACACAGCTAGCAGGGTGTATTGATCATGACCATGGAAAATGTGATATAATGCCTTTTTGGTGCTCTTGGCTCGCTAAATGGTTCTCTTGGCTAGTACTATCTAGGAAGGCTCCACAGCTTACTGATGTAATTCCATGCCATGCTGCACCACTACCTGCTGCTTAAGTGGGATATTGCCAAGTCTCCTAACCTAAATTGTGGAATCTTCAAATCTTAGTCCTCCTTGGGATCTACAAACTGCTACTAGCCCTAGTAGGGCAAAAGAAGAATGGAAGTGACACATTTAAGTCAAATTGACTGATATTTCAAGGTCCTATTGGCTCCATTATGGTAGTATAGGGGCAGGAAATGGACAACGTCTGCCCTGGTGCTGGGTCAAGGTTCACATGGGCTTTAAGAGGACAGGTTCCACAGTAGCAGGGAGACTACCCAGGTCCAACTACTGTGTTGGTTAACCATGCACTAGAGATTACATATATATTTATATATATATATATATCAGCACCAACCTACCAAGAAGGGCATCCCTCCTTAGAGAATATAACGTGGCACCCTACTGGCAATGGTATCACTGGGGCCTGCAGTCTTTTTGTGGCTGTTGTTGTCTCTGCTACTGTCACTTTTCATCCTCCAACCCTATAGATTATTGTGGGTCCAGTCTCTGGCACAAAGTGGCTAAAGAGTTATTAGTAAGACAAAATGTCTGAGTCTATGGGACTGTCCACTTCTCCTCACCCCTTATAATTCCAGGGAATGTACTCCCCCCGCCCCACAAAAACATAAAATACCTGGGCCCTACTAAAGGCTGCTGGTTATTAGCATGCCAAGGCCCTAGTACTGCATTCTCACAAGATAGCAGCTCTCCCTAATGATCCAACAACCATGATACTAGTAGAAACAGACCCCATTGAGGTAAATTTGGACATCCTAGAGAGAGAGAGGTAGTAGCTTAGGAGTCTGGTCAGCAGAACCACAGATCTTTTCAATGACCATGCTAAGGTCAAGCTGGGACCCAAAGGAGAACTCAAATTGGAAACAAAAACTCAAAATTTTACTTGATTGGTGATTCAAACCATAGTTAAATATTTTGTTCCAGGGGACAAGAAGAAAGGGGAAGATTGGTTACTGCATGTCTCTAACATGGGGTCTGAGTTGCTACTTTCATCCCAGAAAATGAGGAAATTGGCTGGTATGATTAAAAGCCCCAAGCCCCTATTCTATTGACCTGGATATTTATGGCACAGGGAAAAAAAAGACATCAGTCCATAGTTAGTCTTAACACCAGGGCAGATGCCCACTGGTAAACAACTGATGAGGCCCAGTTGTTACACAGAAAGTTGGGAATGATGCTGTGGCATAGCATTTCTTTGAGCATTCAGACAAAAGAGATCCAAAGTTCATCTCCAGCCCTGAGGAGAACCCCTTTCACAATGAGTCATATAAAATTTTCTTACAGGACACCCCCTTTTTCTGAATACTGGGCAGTCTTAACATGAATTAGCATGGCTCATACTATCCCTGAGGCTATGGACCAGGTGGAGTTATTGGAAGGACATGAGAGAGTCTTACATTAGAGTCACAGATCCTAGATTATCAGGCCCAGACAGCCACCCTACAGAGGGCCACATGGCTCATCCCCTAGAGTGTCCTGCCTCCTCCACCTACTGCATATCAAAGACCCCTGTCTCCCTAGGAGTAGTGACTATTGGAACAATTTTTATTTAACAACTAACCCTAGTGGTGGCACCTTTTGCTCTTACTTTCCCTACAAAAGGTACTGATTAATTGTACCTATAGCCAATCACTCTACCCATTGACACCTCATGATACCAGCCTGACTACAATTAAGGCACAAACCCACAGGTCTCTCTAGCTTTGCTTGTGTGTCCCACCCCTACTTGCTGGCTAAGCCATTCCTGTCAACTCTTCATGGCCCCCCTCTCTCTCTGGGACCTGTGTGTAACAAACCATCTTTTCTCACGAATTTTGGTCTCAGTTTCCCATTGTGTTCCATCTGGTGTCCACCTGGACCCAAATTTAAAATCCAACTTAAGTAATTCAACACAATCATCATCATCCTTATTATTACAGATAAGAGAATTGAAACCCAGTCAGTTGGATCAGCTTTTGAAATTCAGCCACCTGCTTTATGAGAGAGCAAAAATTTAAACTTAGGTCTCTTACTTCTTTCTCCACTTTTTTCACCATTCATTCAGATTTATCACTTCCCATTATTCTTCCAATATATTTGCACCCAGAGAGAATAAATTATTATTTTAACTTTATCATAAACTGTAGTATCAGCATATTCCATGATTTGTCTAGAAATGTAAACAGATAGAGGTTTTAATTCCAGGCCAGTCACTTACTAGCTAAAACATGCTGGACCAGTTACATAATCCCTCTGGTTCTCTGCTTTCTCAGCTCTAATTTTAATGTATTAGTGTTGTAAACACTGATCGAGAGAGAGTAGATTGAAAATGTTTACAAACTTTTCTTATTCCATTGCCTAATGAAATGTGCAAGAAATTAAAAAACACAAAACAATCATCAAACAAGAAACAAGCATTAGCAATAATTACTGAACAGAAAAGGGACATAGCCCAGTTCCATAGAAATATAGACAATCAAACCAACCAAACAACAACAACAAATAACTGATGTGTAAAGAGGAGTCTAGCCTGGTTTACAAGGGGAAAGACGATTTGATTCCCTAAGAAGTCTCTGTCCATTCTAAGATTTACTGATGAAATGGCAAAATTTCATTACATTATGACCCCCAAATCTGGAAATGAGCAGATGTGTACATATAAAGATCACATATTCTTATCATTTTCCTTTTACGTCTAAAGGGGAGTAGAAATGACTTCTGGAGAGACAAAGTTGAAGCACAGTACAGCTGATTCTATTTCACGGACTAATAGCTTCATGACTATACCTCACTTGGTATACCCTCCATAGCCCAACAGAAAAGTGAAACATCTCCTAACAAAGTATACCTATTGCTCCTCCACCAAGAATATTTGCTATAATCCATTAAAAATTATCTTAAAAGAGAGAGAAGCACCCAGGTATTCTAGAAGGAATTGAATTTCCCTCAAGTCCATCATTCTTTCTTGCTACAAGAAGTAGTACTCATGATATATCCAGTCTCCAAACTAGAGCTAAGAGAGAAAAAACAAAGAGGTCCCAGATATCATGGGAAGAAAGCAAAAAATAGCCCTCTCTATAAAGCAGGGGTTCTTAACAAGGGGTCCGTGAGCTTGAATTGAAATTTTAAAAAAACATTATTCTTGTGAGGACATGTCAGTGCGGGTGTAATAGTAGTGTGGACTTAATAAAGGGTCAATGGTTTTCACCTGACTGACAAAGGGGTCCATGGAAAAAATAAGGTTAAAAACCCCTGCTAAAAGGGAATAAATAAATTGTCTGTTCATATCTCCTCAAGAATGAAAAAAAAAGGAAGGCAATGGAATAGGAACTATGCAAATATTCTGAAATGATAGAAGAGAAAAACATGATATGCAAAAGATAGACTAAATACCTAATCTAGAAGAAGCATGACTCAAGGAACCCTAGGAAATTTCTCAAAATTGCTTCATGCTGTAGAAAAACAGTATTTCAAAAAACCATAACTCAATGACAGGATAAATAAACAAACAGCATAACCGGCTAAATTAGGAGGTTGTAGAACTAATGTTCTACATTAGTTACAAACATCAAACAAAATAGCATCAGCATCATTAAAGAACTAATAACTGAATTTAATAGGCAAAGAACAAAACAGACAATGACTGAAAGGCAAATTACTAACATGAAGGGAAGATTTAAGATACTTGTAATCAATGCAGTTGAAAAAGGCACATATAACAAAGCAAATGAAGAAAAGACAGTGACTAAGAAAAATGGATAAAAATAATCCACATAAAGATCTTTGAGGGGAGTGGGTGTAGCTCAGTGGTTGAGAGCTTTTGCACGTACAAGGTTCTGGGTTCAATCCCTGGTACCTCCTTGAAAGAAAAAAAAAGTTTCTTGATGCCTTGATCCTTGAGATGGAGAAATAAATGTTTCAGAAGATATCATCAAGAAAAAAATCCTGTAAATTAAAAGAATACACCGTGTCCCAAGAACATTTGAGACAGAGGACTCATTGTCAAGACCTGTCCTAGTTAAAGACTGATCTTCAAAATTAAAGACTGCAAGAGGGCCAGGCAAAAATAGCAAATCATGTATGAGCGAAAGAAAATAAATAAGGTTAGTCTCAGATTTTTTAACAGTCGTGTCTATACCAGAACATGACGAAGAAAAGTTTACAATAATCTGAAAGAAATGGTACGCAAGTATTATCACCCACCAACGTGGCTTTCAAATATAAAGACATGAAGCAGACATTCTTCAATATTTACCACAAAACAGCAGCAACAACAAAATGCAACAACTCAGGGAATAAAATTAAATGACTATTTTTATAGAAATGGTTTAACAATTAATTCTATCCAACTAAACATGAACCAATATACAGATCAAAATAAAGGAGAAAAAATATATATAGTAAAAATATTTAAACATAAAACTAATGCTTAAGAATCATGTTAGTTTTTGTTATAGAAAAGAAAAAAAGTGCCATAAATTCAGATAAAGTAAAAATAGTGATACAAAAAAAAAAAATTGAGAGGTGGGTGAGGAAATAGTTAGAAATATGTGAGTGCTAAAATAATCATCTTTCACAGCAAAATGTCAATAGATAAATACACACAGAATTATTGTTTGAAAAGACATAAGCACTTTGTCCTTAGTATTTTTCAGTGCATTTTTTACTCTTAGAGGGATCTTTTAGGAAAAATATATCTTTGCTTTCTCAAAACATTTATTAGAAATTCAAACATTTCTTCATTTTTACTTCTTTTAAAATAAAAGAAAATTTGATATGGGATTATAATTAGTGTCTATAGTATGATCACATTTTTATTAAAGTATTTTTTCTTTCTAAGCACTTATCTATCTTAACATTATTCTATCTTCTATGTAGTTACATGCATAGAAACATGGCTTAAATTTTACCAAATATTATTAATTTTTATTTCTGAGATTTTGTGGAGGGATAAGATTTTTCATTGTCTTTGCATGATTATTCATAATTTGAATATTCCAAAATAAACATACCTCATGCTAAAGAAAATAATTGTTCTTTTTTCTTTAAAAAAATGAAGAGATCAGGAAGCAGATGTGGCTCAAGTGGTTGGGCTCCCATCTACCACATGGGAGGCCCTGGGTTCGGTTCCTGGGTCCTCCTGGTGAGGGCAAGCTGGCCCGTGCCTGCAGAGAGCTGCCGGCCCACCGAGAGTTGATGGCCCATGCCCGTGGAGAGCTGGTGCAGCAAGATGACACAGCAAAGGGAGACAAGCAGACACAGAGGAAACATGCAGCAAATGGACACAGAAAACAGACAGCAAACACAAACAGCAAGGGAGGGAGTAAATAAACAAAAATTTTAAAAATCTTTAAAAAAAAATGAACAGATGCTTGGAAGTAACTATGTTGAAATGGTAACTGATTATCAAGACACTGGGTCTCTTTGGGTAAATTGTTAGTTCCTAATTCTAAAATGAAATGTTTAAATAATAGCCTCTTTTGTTGCTTTGTCCACGATGCCGGAAAGCAAGGACAACATTGGCTTTTCTGTACAGGAACAGCTGAAGACATTTGACAATATGATATCAAAACAAGAAATAAAAATACTTCTAGAAGTACTTTTGTTTAAGAATGTATTAGAGGGCAGGAAGAGTACTGGTACTTGGAGATACTAGAACAAGTGATTACATGACTGTATTCAAAACACAAACTACTTAAAAATCCCCTATGATTACAAAGTTACTCTATACAAAATGTTATATTTGGCAACAAAGCAAGAATTTGTACAGAATTTCCGAATTCTGAGGAAGCAGCATAGAATTTCTATTTCAGGTGATGGAAAAGATTTGTTAACGGATGGTTTGGTAATTGGTTTGGTAACTAATACATTGTGAATGCAATTAACAGCACTGAATTATTTATTTGTATGTAGTTAAAGAAGGAAATTTTAGGTTGTATATATAATCATAAAAAATTTTTTTTAAAGCATAACCATAGGACTATACAACACAAATAGTGAAACCTAATGTGTGCTATGGACTAAATTATAATAATATTCATCAGCTGTAACAAAGGTACCATACTAGTTTCAAGTGATAATAATGGGTGTGGGTGGTATATGAGAACTTTGTATTTTCTGGATGATTTTTCTGTAAACCTACAACTTCTCTAATAAAAGAAGTTGAAAATAAAAGAACTTTGCTATAGATGAACACACTTAAAAAGGATCTGATATGATAATTTTCAACAGTGTTGATGAAAATGCAGGTAGGATTCTACCCCCCACCTTTCTTGCTCTCCACCTTACATGTAATTTGAAAAAAATTTAAACCTATAATTTGACTGAAATGTTGGATTGAATCTACCAGTGTCTAAAATTCAGTCTTGCCATTAAGATTATCCTGCATTTTGGGAAGTCTTCATTATATTTAAGGCAGTCATATTTTGGGGTTTCTGAACAGCCCTGAACCTCTTCATGGATAATCAGCTCTCTACCCATAGAAATGGACCCTTAAAGCCATGTTTCATTTATTGTATCCTATTCCTCTGGCAATGACTGACTGGACAAAGTTGAATCTTTTCCTACTGAGTTACTGCATTTCTGTCTTGGGAGTTTGTAATGAATATTAAGAAATGTTAGTCTCTACTGGTTGCTTAAATAGAAATGATTCTGTTCAGGATCTTGAAGCATCCATATTCCATAAAATTTATAAAGAGGTAGAGAATGCTAATCTCTACAAAGACATAGATGGAGATAGATGGATAGATGATAGACAGATGATTAGACAGACAATACGCAGACAGAGCAACAAAGAGATAATAACAGAGAGAAGAGTGGTTATGTTCCCTGAGATTTACCATCCTTGGTTCCAGTTTCTAGTAAGACGTGACTCTAGGTCCCATGAGCCACCAACTGCATATTTATAATAAATTCTCCCTTTTATTTCCGCTGGTTTTAGTGAGTTTTTGTTTCTTACCTGTCCCAATATATTTTCCCACCCCAAAATGTCTTCTACCACAGAAATACAATTTCTGAAATTGCTTTCCAATTCGTTAGAAACAGAGCAAAACAAAAAAGAAGTAAAATTTCAAGGCATTGCTTGATTTTACCAGGGAGGAAACTAAAGGCAGGGTGAGCAGGTAACCAGTGTAGTCACACTGTGCTCTGAGCTCAGAAGGGTCCTGCACTTGGGGTTTAATGCCTGCAGTCACCATCCTAACATTCTGAGTAATATCTCTGAATTTGGTTTTTAAAGTGAAGTTCCATGACACAATTGAGCAAGCACTGAATTTTTGGAGCTTTAACTAAAGAGGGTCCTTCCCTCTTCCGGCCTTTCCCCATCCACCTCCTTAGAACAAGTTCTTGGCTTTTTTCTCCTCACCTCCTGTTTTCAGGCTTTGCCTGGCCTCCTTCCCCCAGCTTCCCCTTAGCAATGGCTACAGCCTCCATCACAGGCTGGAGCCCAGGTGCAGCTCAAGCAGGCTCAGGGTGGGGCCTGAGTGCCCCATTGTGCCTTAGGGCAGCCATGGAGGTGGCTGTCCCCATCTCCAGCTAATAGCAATGTGATATCTTGGCACTATGCCCTTTTGCCCACTCCTGCTCTAAGTGATACATAGAGCACTTAACTAGTACTTCCTGGTACAGAGGTTGCCAGGAACCTCTGATAAACGTTGAAGGTGGCTCATTTGTCATGGGTTTGAACTACCAGGCAGAGGAAAGAGAAAATGTCTAGCTGAGCTCCCTTTTCCTGGCAGAGCATGGCATCAGTCAGGCAGCAAGCGGGGCAGTGGGTGGGTCATGTTTGCATCCACTGGTGGGGCCAGGCCCAAAGGCCTATGTGGGTCTGTCTCACCATGATTATCTCATGTCCAAGGGAGAGCAACATTAAATAGCAAATTAAAGACAAACAAACAAACAAAAACCACCATGACAAGTCAAGAGAGAGACCACAGAAGAAAGGAAAAAGTTCCAACTTTTAGTACCTTTAGCGGCATTTTTTCCCTGCTTTTTAAACATGAAGGCCTGCATTTTCATTTTCACTGGGCTTGCAATTTATGTAGCTAGTCCTGACTAAATCTTAGAGAAGTTAAGTGATTTGCTCAAGGTCACACCACTAGCGATATTCCAGAGCTGGTATTCAAACCATGGTTTAACTCAAAGTCCTGCATTGTTCACACTACAGTATATCCTGCACACTCACAGGATGGGATCTCCTGACTCCTAAGACATCTATACTCTCCCTGGTTTTATTTTTCTTCTATTACTAAGCCTCTATCTTAGTTTCCCAATCTCAAGTTTTTAGCCTCTAGTCCCTACCCTAGACTGTGCCTAATTAAGTGTTTTCTGGAATTCAGATACCATAAAGAATCTTTCTCTTTCTCTCTCTTTTATATTCACTAATTTTCCTTTGTCATCCAAGCAAATGATGAAATTTAATATTAGAAAAAAAACCTCAGAGAAAATAGTACTAAATTTACAGAGGAACAAACTAATTCCAGGGTCAAGCGTCTTACTTAAGAGTTAGAGGCAAACTTGATTCTTAAAGCAGACAACCGAGCTCTGAACTGGAATTGCCACTACCTCTTGATGTCTAACTTGTGAAGGGTTTTTGTGCAGAGAAGATATATCAGGCTTATTTTTAAGTGTCAAAAGAGAAAAGCAAAGATAAGCAAATTTATCAGCTCTTTTGGAGAATAAAGAGACTAAAGCTAAGTTTAAGTTATGACTGGGGCAGCCCGACCCTACCGGCGGCAACTTTAACAGCGAGCAACAAGGCAGCCTGGGTTGCCAATGGGACAAACTGCGCATGGGACAAACTGTGACCTAGACCTCAGCCCTTAAAACCCCCCAGGGCTGGAATGTCTGGGGAGACGACAGGCTCACGTAGGTGTGGCCCTTACGTCCCTCTGTCCTCTTTGACTTGCATGAGGGCATGCTGCTGTACCATCACCGTGAGTCCCAGGCTGTCATCCCTCCCGGGAGAAGAGTAAGTGATACACAGGTTCAGTTAAATGGTGACTTGGGATGTCTGCAGGGACGGTGGAGAAACTCAGGCTTGGGCCTTGAGCAGAGTAAAGGCCATGGTTTACTTGGCAAACTGGCTTAGGTCATGAGCTGTGTGATGTGCTTAACTCATCTAGCAAAGGTGCTGCCACGACCTATTTAGGAAAACAGCCATCAGGCCACAGTGCTTATTTGAATACAGTCTTGTCAGGCATGTGTGGCCAAAGCTTTGAGTCTAATAGGCTCACAGTAACAAGGTGGTTGTGAAGTAGATTTTGTATGTGGCTGGTTCTTTAAATTTGGACTGAGGATCACAGCACCTACTTCATAGAGAGGTGCTAGGGTGAGGAGTACCTAAACTGCTCCTCTGAATAGGGCTGGTCCAGAGCCCAGTAAGTGAAAGCTATTGGTGGGTGAGGACGCCTCCAAGCAGGATTTAGTAGAAGTAAATTACATGCTTACCTAGTATCTGACATGAGATATTTATTTCATGAAATAATGCAAGCAATTGTAAGTCCCCCTTACTGTTTGAGTAAGTGCATCAGAGTACAGTCATGTGTAATCTCTTACACAGTAGTGCATCTGGTCCTTTGCCTTTAGTTATTGCACAAAAATTAAAAGTGAACAAGACATTTGGACTCTTGACAGACAAGTTGGCCTACACAAATGAGAGAAGAGCACACGACTGGAAATGTCAAATTATTTAGCTCAAATGTTTTAATGGTACAATTAAAATAATCCAATAAGGGTTCTAATATATTTTTCTCAATATATTAATTTCTTCAAAGTTCAGGCAAGGTGCTGCTTAAAAAACCACCATTAGTTTTGTTCACAGAAGTTATCAAAAGTTACTCAGGGTAATTTTGATGCTGAATGCAGTATTGAACAATAAAAATTTGTCTTATGTTTACTTCTCAAAGCAAATTATGCAATTAGAGGAAGTCCCCAAACTTGTAAACTAAATATTCTGACACAAATGCACAAAATAAGGTTGGCAAAATTAGGAGCAGGTCACATTAATTTTGAGATGTGTAGTGTTTGATGTTTAGCAAACGTTTGTCTTGAGTCAGGATGATAGACAGCAGTTCTCCATTTTGGCTATCAGAAAAGGAAACTGCGCAGAGGATTATCCCAAACCAATTAGATTAACAAAGCATTTAGACTCATAAAACTTCCAGGAGCAGATAGGAAATGCCGGGTGGAAAGAATGCAGATCTGGCTTTCCGTCCTCACCCCATCTATACTACAGGCACAATCCAGTCTATGTGCAGTGCTTGACATTTCCATGTATGCTCATGTCTCAGGAAAACATTCAGTATTAGTTACAAACCAGGTGATTGTACCTCACTGGTAAAAGGCTTGGGATGGTTTGTTCTCATGGCTTTGCTTAATGTTCATATAAATTCCCTGCTTCCACCCCCACCCCCCAAAAATAAAATAAAAATAGTTATGGGAGTTGGCCCCTGCCTCATTGAAGATGGTGGAGTGAGATACTTCTGGGCTTTCCCCCCCACTGAAGCTACAAACAACCAGCATGAAATGGCAGAAAAATATCTGTCAGGGCTCCAGAAAACAGTTAAAGGACTGCAGTAATAGGTTGAGCACTGAATCAAGAAAAAGACTTCTTAAAAGTAGGTGGATTACTGGTGCCATGGTTGGCTCCATCCCTACCCTTTCCTAGCTTGGCACAGAGGCAGTACAGATTACTGGTCCCACTTCCTTAGGAGCAAAGTTACCCACTTGGACATACAAGGAGCATGTATGTCTGGCCAAATCTATCTAGTGATGACCTGAGGGACTCATGATCTCAGAACTTGTCCTAAAATAGAAGGCAGCTTATAGAACTCTCCTACAGAATGCTGTGGCTCTGTCATGTTGTACTGCCTTGGGCAAAGGATTTCTGGCTGTAGGATATACAGTGCAATGCCAAGGACAGTGAGTAAATTGTTTTGTAGAGAAGATGACATATTTAAAACCATGGAAATGAGGGGAATTCGTAGGGCCATATGTTCAGAAGGGAAGAGAGTCTCCCTGCACTTTCACCTAGAGCTATTCTCATTCAACCCATTATATGTACAATCCTTAAAGATAGCACTTACACAGGTCCATCTGCAAAGTCTGGGGAAGTGTTTTCTTTTTTCCCCTTTTTTGTTTTGTTAGTTCCTGACATTCAAGGGAAACTCATCCATAACACCAGCTGGATACAGGAAGCAATGGCCCAGGCAAAGGAGAAGACTGAGAAGAGTTGAAACCAAGATTGAGGAGACTCAGACTTGGGACATATCAAAGACTTTTTAAAAAATAGTCCTAAATATGCTCAAAGAGCTTAAGAAAAACATGGACAAAGAACTAAAGGAAATCAGGAAAATGATAGATGAACACAAAGAAAATATCAATAGAGAGATGGAAACTATGAAAAAGAACCAAACAGAGATGAAGACCACAGAAACAGAAATTAAAAATTCCTTAGAGGGATTCAACAGCAGATCAGATCTGGCAGAAGGAAGAATCAGTGAATTTGAAGATAAGACAACTGAAATCATTCAGTCTGTGGAGCAGAAAGAAAAAAGAATAAAGAAAAGTGAACAGAGCCTGAGGAACCTGTGGGATACCACCAAGAGTACCGAGGTACTCATTGTGGATATCTCATAAGAAGGAGAAAGAGAGAAAGGGACAGAGAGAAA
>JAQZBX010005068.1:0-57706 GCA_029593785.1 Cabassous unicinctus | reverse complement strand
ATTATTTCTTTTTCCTATTAATT
Organism: Cabassous unicinctus; assembly: GCA_029593785.1. Classification (NCBI taxonomy): domain Eukaryota; kingdom Metazoa; phylum Chordata; class Mammalia; order Cingulata; family Chlamyphoridae; genus Cabassous; species Cabassous unicinctus. Next base: position 57,683 of record JAQZBX010005068.1, on the reverse strand, counting down.
GTATTTGGTTATTATATGGGCTTCATGTTCAAGGAAGGTTTAGATCACAGAAGGGTTACAATGGGGGCTGCAGAGGATCATTGGTGGGGGGTGTCTTTTAGTAATGTTTTGTAGTTTTCCAAATACAAGCCTTCATGTCCTTGGTTAAGTTTATTACAAAATATTTTACTCTTTTAGTTTTTATTGTAAATGGGATTTTTTCCCTGACTTTCTCCTCAGATTTCTCAGTAATAGTATATGAAACACTATTTTTTCATATACTATGGATTTTTTTGTATTAATCTTGTATCCCGCCACTTTGCTTAACTCATGTATTAGTTCTAGTAGCTTTGTAGTGGATTTTTCAGGATTTTCTAGATATAGTATCACATCATCAGCAAATAGCAAAAGTTTTACTACTTTCTTTCCTATTTGGAATTCTTTTTTCTTTCCTATTTGGAAATTTTTTTTAGAATTTTTAGCACAATATTGATTAACAGTGGTGATAGAGGGCATCCTTGTTTTGTTCTCGATCTCAGCGGGAAAGATTTCAGTCTTTCTCCTTTGAGTACAATGAATGTTAGCTGTGGGTTTTTCATATATGCACTTTATCATGTTGGGGAGTTTCCTTCTATTCCTATCTTTTGGAGAGTTTTCATCAAGAAAGGATGTTGGAGTTTGTCAAATGCCTTTTCTGCATCGAGATGATCACGTGATTTTCCTTCCTCAATTTAGTAATGTGATGTATTACATTGATTGATTTTCTTGTGTTGAACTGCCCTTGCCATACTTGAGATAAAACCCCCTTGATCATGATGTATAATTCTTTTAATGTGCTTTTGGATTCAATTAGCAAGCATTTTGTTGAGGATTTTTGCATCTATATTCATTAGAGAAATTGGTCTATAATTTTCTTTTTTCATGTTATCTTTACCTGGTTTTGGTATTAGGGTGATATTGGCTTCATAGAATGAGTTTGGTATCATTCCTTCCTGTTCTATTTTTTTTTTAAGAGTTTGAGCAAGATTGGTATTAATTCTTCTTTGAATGACTGGTAGAATTCACCTGTGAAGCTACCTGGTCCTGGGCTTTTCATCATTGGGAGGTTTTTTATGACTATTTCCAACCTCCTTACTTGTGATTGGTTTGTTGAGGTCTCTATTTCTTCTATTGTCAGTGTAGGTTGTATGTGTGCTTCTAGGAATTTGTCCATTTCATCTGCATTGCCTAGTTTGTTGACGTACAGTTGTTCATAGTATCCTCTTATGATCTCTCTTATTTCTGTGGGGTCAGTAGTAATGTCCCACCTCTCATTTCTGATTTTATTTATTTGTATCTTCTTTTCTTCTTTGTCAGTCTAGCTAAGGGTTTGTCAATTTTGATCTTTTCAAAGAACCAATTTTTGGTTTTGTTGATTGTCTCTATTGGTTTTTTTTCTCTCTCAATTTCATTTATTTCTGCTCTAATCTTCGTTATTTCTTTCCTTCAAAGCAGAGACACTCTTAATGCTACCCATACAATATATGTCATATAGGTGTCCAACTCCTGAGAAGCAAAAAGTGATTTTACAGTTTGACCCTGGAAGGGTGGGGATTTCTGTCTGTTTCATTCCCAGATTTTCCAAGTAACTAGAACAGTATGGTAACATAGTAGAACCTCAATAAATATCTATTGCATGAGGAAAAATATCTTGAGGTATGTTCTATATGGAAGAAGTTCATGTCAAGATGCATTTAATATGTGCATCTTGTACCTGACCGTTTGTGAACACTTGGAACAATAGGCATAAGAGAGCCATGCCTTGTTCTTGAATAGCTTACAGCCCTGAGAAGGACCACAGAAGGTTATTTGGAATGACTCAGAAAGAATTTACCTGAGTGGGAATCACTGGTGTCACACCTTGCTTTCCTCAACTGTAAAGGAAGAAATTAGACTAAATCCTCTATTCTCCCTGCGTCTTTCCTGTCATAAACATTTTGTGATACTGATAATAGCGATGTTCTTTACAGTTCCTAGATGGAAGTTCTTAGAAGCCCAGAGTTGTGTCCTCTCACCTTACATTCCCTATAGTTCCTTACTCCGTACCTTGCAACTAATTGTCACTTATTACCTAGATTTTGAATTGAACTGATTGAACTGCAATTGCCTAATTTTTAAAACAGAAAATAAAATTTGAGGTAAAGGAGGAAAAGCTTTCTGGATATTATATTAATGAAAGGGTGTCCATGATAAAAAGATCCTAGAGTATGATGTGAGCTAGCATGGTACAGAAGAGGTAGAAAACCTTCCACACTCACAGAAGTGGGTGTGGCTCAGTGGATAGAGCCCCCGTTTACCATATGGGAGGCCTGGGTTCGCGTCCCGAGGCCTCCTTGTGAGGGCACACCGGCCTGAGCAGTGCGGTGGGCTGATGTAGCAACCTCACCGCAGGAAGCGGGTGTGGCGCAATGGATAGAGCACCCGTTTACCATATGAGAGGCCCCGGGTTCGCTTCCAGGCGCCTCCTTGTGAGGGCAGGCCAGCTCGAGCGGTGCCGTGGGCTGATGCGGCAAGACCTCACAGCAAGTGGGAGATAAGCAGACACAGAGAAGACACGCAGCGAATGGACACAGCAGCACAAGCAGCAAGGGGGGGATAAATAAATGAAATAAATAAATCTTTAAAAAAAAACAAAAAACCCTCCACACTCAGACAATTACTGGTGCTCTGGCAAGTTGCTTAGAAACTGGGAACCCCGGCTTCCTCATAAATACAAATGGGGATAACCATACCTATCCCACACAGTTGCGAGAACCAAATCAGATAGCGAATGTGAAATTCCTAAGTATAAAGAATATTCACTAATGTGAGTTAATACTATTATCACTGGTCTACTCCTCATGAGTGGTTACCAACCCATCCCACTCCTTTCTCACCTTCTTCCCCAAACTGGTTAGTCAACCAGGTAGAGTAAGCGAGAATTTTCTTTTTTGTTAACTTCCCTGAATTCAAATTATTGGCTGCCTCACATTTAGAATTTTAAATGTAGTCAAAATCAAGTTTATGATAGCTGGAAATATTTGTTGATTAATTAAAAAGGACATAAGACACTTAGAAAAGTAAATAAAAAGCCTATACACTTTTGGTTCATCCTGTTTAGAAAGAAGGACGACATACCAAAAATTAGGAAATTATCCAAAGAAGGAAAAAAATATGTTCACAAAGACATTCATTGCCAATATTATTTACAATAGTGGAAAAGAAAGACTTTCCTGTTCAGCAGTAGAGTAGCTCATAAGGTCCCTACTGTCTTCAAACCTCAGGGCGAACACACCAAGTAAAGCAGAACTTATTTAATGGAGGTTCTTGTGCTCCACGCCCAGTATTCAGTGGGATTGGGTCAGAGCCTAGAAATGTGCACTGACACCAATGGCTTATGTGAAATAATGATACCTCAGGGAATTATAACACATCCTAGACTAGTTTCTGAAACTGAGCATTAATTCAACAGACATTTATTGAGCACTGACAATGTGCCAAGCATTGTGCTAAGCACTGGATATAACGGGAAACAAAACCATGTCCACATGGAGTTTAAAAACAGGTGGGGTAAGCAGACATTAAAACAGATAATTGCACAAACAAATATATATTACTAACTGTTATAAGCCCTATGGAAGAAGAGGTGCCCTGACCAGACAGCAGAAGTGAAAGAAATAATCACATAAACAGTGGTATATTACAATTTTGTAAGTGCTTAGATAAAAAAAGAGCAGGGCTTATTTCAAAGGGAAGCTTCTAGGAGGAAGCAACTTGAAACTGACATCTGAAGGACAGATGAGCTGGGTAAAGGAGTACAGAGGAGGACAGGATGGTGAAGTGATCAGGCAGTGGGAATAGCATGTGTAAAAGGCCTGGGGTGAGAAAAAGTTTAGTCCCTGAGAAATAAACTGAATAGTGTGATGCGATAGTTGCGATCAAGTACAGAGAGTGGTGCACCGTTGAGGATGGCAAGTAAGCAGGACCCAGCTTATGCAATCTTTATGCGATGACAAAGAGTTGGGATTTTATACCAAGCGCTATTGGAAAAGCGATTAAAGGATGCTTAAGGATTGTAGATTGGCATTTTTTTAAAAAGTCCACTCTGGCTGCTTGGTGAAGAAAAGCCCATCCTCCCCAACTTGGAGCCTAATGGCCTCGTTTTCTTTGTCTACATTTTGACATCCACTGCTCTGTCAAAGCTCCTATCCACTATAATTCTTGCCTTGTACTTATCTTTTGTCACTATACGGATTGCCCTCCTTTATTAGTTATTCATAGACTTGGCTCACTGATGTACCTCATCCCAACTATAATTTTTTCCAGGAGGCAGAGATGGTTTCACACCCATCTTTGTGTGCACATAGCATGGAGCCTGGAGCAGATACCCTTATCTAACCTGTTATATTGGATTGAGTTAAAAGCCTGATCATAGTTTACTACTCTCCCCCCAAATAAGCATTCTGTGACCTTAAAACTCCGTCTTTAATCCAATTCCCTCTGTACCCTGCTCACCACAAAGACTGAAGTTCCTGAGCGAGACAGGGCAGCCCAGGCTGGCAATACTTACCAACCAAAAGAGGTTTTGTTCCAGGTTAGGCTGGGGACACTAAAGGCATCAACCCATTATATGACCTAACATTTCAGTCTCAGGGTATTCTCCTTGCCCCCTTCAAAGTTCTGGCATGAAATCTCTGTATTTAGAATTCTAAAACCAGGAAACCTATCTCCAAGAGGTGCTTGTACTTGGCTAGATGCACAGTCCTTAGCTACAGGCTCCAAAAGCATCAAGATTCCTTTTCACCTTCCATTTACTGTGGATTGAAATTTCATGAACTAGGGAAGGGCTCAAACGTTGTCAACTTACAAACTGTGACCTTGGCCAGGTTATTTAATACCTGAGCCTATTTCCATACCTAAACTAGGTATCTATTCCTACACAAATGAGAAGTGAAAATATCTAGCAGCAGTTTGTGCTCAAAGTGCTGTACCTTTAAAGTTTTAGAGAAGGGCGAGTGACCTTTGACACCAAAAGAAAAACAGCTAGGTTTCCTCCCTTCCCTGGTGAAAGACAGACACCTTGTGGAAGACATCTTAGGGGCAAAAAGCCCGGTTATGAAACATAGCAAAAGAAACATCTAAAAAATTCACAATTTATAAAGGTACTAAAAGCCAATACTGAACTTCTACAGGAGCAGCCTACCATGCAGGCCTAGCTCACAGATTACAAAAGACTGTGAAATACGAGTAACGAAGTAAGGCTTCTCTCCAACGGCCCTTCCCTAGGACCAGGCTTGAGCTGAGCTGCCCAAGGGAATACATTTTCTTGCTACCTCATCCCCCATCTCTCCAAGCAGTTCCACGCAGTCGCGTGTCCAGGGAGGGCCCCGTTACATCCTACGCTCCAGTACGGACGCCCTGAGCGTGCCGCACCCGGAGTCCAGGGCCGCGGCTACTCTCAGATCCCGGGCTCCACGGTCTCGACAGAACAAATCCCCTCTGCTCGTCGGCCCCTCCCCTCCTCCCTCCTCAAATCCCGGGGAGGGTCAGCGCGGGGACGAAGTACGGACATTGCCCGCAAGTGACCCGGCCCGGGCGCAGGCTCGGGGTGGGGAAGAAGGGAACGCGCGCCTGCGAGGCCCCGCCCCATCGCCAGATGAGGCGCCATCAGAGCGCGTTGATTGGTGGGTGCGGCCGCAGGATGAATGGGGTGACCGCGGCGGGGGAGCCGGGCGGGGACGCGGAGGGCGTCGGAAGGGGGAGAGGAGCCGAGGGCGCGGCACCGGAGCCGCGGGCGGTTAACGGTCCCCCGCGCCCCGAGAACGGGAGGAGGGGGAGCGCAAGACGGGTTCTTGTTCCTGTCGGGGCGCGGGTGAGAGGCCGGACCCCATCCGCTCCCAGGCCCGGAAGTGATGGAGGCCCTCGAGGGAACGCGGCCCCTAGTTCGGGGGGTAAATGGAAGCTACGCTGGCGCCCCTCGGGCGGACGACAAAGGGCGTCCCCGCCCCTTTAGGTCCTCCCATCGGAGCACAGTGTGCAAAGATGGCTGGGCTCATCGGACTAAGAGCCACGGCTGGAATCCATCAGGACACCCAGCTTTTTTCCATTCCTACTTCAGTAACCCTTTCTGACTCCATATTTTAGATTCAGTCATTCAGCAAGTGTCTATTGCACACATAATTTATGTCCCACATACCCCAGTGAACAAGGCAGGCTTGTTTCTGCCTTTTGGGAACTTAAAAGGCTAATAGGGAAGGTAAGGATAAATTTTTTTTAAAATAATTAAGATTGTGATAAATGTTTGAACAAAGTAAACTAAGGGCTCAGGAAGGGGGAAAGGACAGGGGAGAAACTGATTTTAGCCAAGGTAATAGAGAATACCTATCTGAAAATACATGTATATAATTTTAAGTGTCACAGTAATGTAAGGGGGGGGGCGAAGTACGGGAATCCTGTATGGTATGCATGATTGTTTTGTAAACTTACAACTTCTTTTTAAAAAAAAACAACATTGGGAGGGGTGGAGTTGAGAACGCAAAGAGGAGGTGAGCAGTTTATGTAGAATGTATGCTTCAATCCCCTTTTCTCATCTCTCCACAAGTGAATTTCCATAGAACTTCCCCCCCGTCCCCCACTTTTTGGCACATACTAGGTTCCCAAAGAATACTCAGTAAATATGTGCTTGGCATCCACTGACTTCCAGATATCCTGCTAGGTGCAGAAAATGTTTTAAAAAGTGAATAGAGCATTCATGAATGTTTCCTGAAAATTTATTCTATCCTTTTATGCTTTCCTGTACACCCACTGTGGTACCCTTTATCTCCACTCCTTGGGAATTTTTCTTGATTATCTAACCAAATCTCAACTCTCCAGGCTTTCAGGCTTCAGAGCTGTTATTTCTTAGTTGGCTGATCCAATAAACTAATTGGGTCTGCCCACTAGTGAATGAAAGTACAATGCATTATTTTTCCCATATAATGCTTGTTCTTGTTTTTATGTTTGTGTTTTACGGGTAACCTGCAATGCCTTAATTCAAGGTAATAAATGAAGGGTAAATTTGAGGCACTTGGCTAGCTGCCTGGGTTGAAAAATTGTTTATTGATGTTGAAGGACATGGATTGGAGAATGAGGGCTTCTTCCCAGTAAGACCCTCAAATGATGAAACAGCTTATTGTAGAGTAGCCTGTTTTGATCTTTATCTCCTTTTGATATTTGTCAACTGTGAAAGGATCTCCCATATAAATGTTTTTGTGTGATATGAGGAAACCACACTGGGAGAGGCAAATTCTTGTAACTGTAATATTGACATAGTTATCAAAAACTAGGCATACCTTGACTGTTCTGACAAGGAAAGTAAATAAACTTCATTTCAATTCTTCTACCTCTGATTCTGTTTTTAAAAGTAGAAGTACTGATGTTATCTGTATTGGTTATCTATCTCTGATTAACAAATTATCCCAAAATTTAGTGGTTTGATAAAATATCTTTTTTATTTTTAGGAGGTACCAGGGATTGAACCCAGGACCTCATACATGGGAAGCAGGCACTCAACCGAGCTACATCTGCTCCCCAATGAGAGTTGGTTTTTCGTTTCTTTGTTTTTAGGAGGTACCAGAGATTGAACCCTGTATCTCTTATATGGGAAGCAAGCACTCAACCCCGTGAACTACATCCACTTGCCTGATACAGTTTCTCATTGTTTCTTATCTCATAGTTTCTGTTGGCCAAGAATCTGGGCATGGCATAACTGGGTCCTCTTCTTCAGGTTTTCTTACGGACAGCAATCAAGGTATCAGCTAGGCCTGTAGTGATCTCAAGACTTGCATGGGGAAGGATCCAGTTCTAAGTTCACTTATGTGGTAGTTGGTAGGATTCAGTTCCTTCTGGGCTCATGGGTTGAGGATTTTGGTTCTTAGCTGTCTTTTGGCTGGAGGACCCCCTCAGGTCCTTGCCATGTGGACATCCACACAGTCCTTGGCTTCATCAAAGTATGCAAGCCAGGAAGTAATGGAGTGCCAGGAAAGCAAATCACCATCGTTTGTAACCTAATCTCAGAAGTGACATTCCATCATTTTTGCCATATTCTATTTGTTAGAAACAAGTTATTGGTTCCAGCCCACAGGCATGAACACCAAGAAGCAGATTTTTTTTTTTTTTTAAAGATTTATTTATTTTTTATTTTATTTATCCCCCCCTTGCTGCTTGTGCTGCTGTGTCCATTCGCTGCGTGTCTTCTCTGTGTCTGCTTATCTCCCCCTTGCTGTGAGGTTGCTGCATCAGCCCACCGCACCGCTCAGGGCGGCGTGCCCTCACAAGGAGGCCTCGGGACGCGAACCCGGGCCTCCCATATGGTAAACGGGGGCTCTATCCACTGAGCCACACCCGCTTCCAAGAAGCAGATATTATTGGGTGCCATGTTAGAAGCTGCCTACCATGTTATCAAAGTACAATAAACTGATGAAATGGATTTGGGTCTCCAAAATTCTTTCTTACCTATAGATGAAACAGCCTACCATGTCTTATTAGCCATCTTTATCATGAAGAAAATAAATGGTCTTCTGAGAGTCTAGTTCAATAAACATTTATTGAACTCCTACAAGATACCTGGCATTACATGATGCTAGAAATACAAAGATTAATGGCACATTTTCTGCCCTTGAGTTGGGGAAGAAAGATATAAGCAAACAATTATAATATTGTAAGTAATGAAACAAAGGCATGCACAGAGTGCTCTGTGCATGAAGAGAGTAGGAAAGACACATTCTGTTCTAGGTCACATCCAGGGAAGTAAAAGGAGTAGAGAAAAAATTGAAAAGATAATATATAGATTAAGACCACGTAGAATTTAGTCTTATTCATCAGCACGATGCAAGAGTAATAACACATTTCTAAACTTTATAGTCTAAAATTACCCCAGTTTGGGGCTTATAGGCTATCTTTCTGACTGCTTTTTAAGTTTGACATAACTGAATTCATTCTATCGGATTACACCTGATAAAGGGCAGATTGTCATTTTACCATTCCAATTATACAACAATACTGTAATGCTATTTAATCTAAAACAGAATGGACTGAGTGAACCTGACATTATGGAATATATGTGTTTGAAATTTTTTTTTAAAATGTGCTTTGCAATCAAATGCCAAGCAACAGATTGCAAATGCAACTGAATTGCAACACAAACTTGTGGAATTTCATTTGTGTCTTAAGATGCCACATTCACTCTTGGAAAAAAGTGAACTTGAGATTGTGCAAAGAAATTGAGCTACCAGTTTTTAACATGTAGTAGAATATCCAGTATTGCAGCTGCACAAAAGTAAGGCCTTTTACAATACATATTGCAGGTAACTAAAACATCACCTGACCTAGGCTGACTAAATCACTTCTGGCTAATTTTTAGAGAACTTGTTTTGTAAATGATAGAACTAGGGCACAAGTACATTCTATATTTGTATCACCAGCTCTAAGTATCTTATAGAGCACTTCCAGAACATACTACTTGTGATGGTTAGGCTAATGTGTCAACTCGGCCAGGTAACTGTGTCTAGGTGTTTGGTCCAGCAAGCACTTGGATAATTGTAATACCAGAGCATTTATGGACTTCGATCACCAGTGAGTTTACTGCATGGATGGCTGATTACATCTGCATCAATCAGGGAGATTACATCATCAATGGGTGATGCTTTTATCCAATCAGTTGAATGCCTTAAAAGGGGAAGTGATTTCAACATTCAGAGAGAATTTCCCAGCTCCTCAATGGACAGCCAACTTCTCCCAGAAACTCATCAAGGACCTTTCATCGGACTTTCATCGGAGCCCCTGGTTTGCAGCCTGCCTGCGGAACCTGGACTTGTGCATCCCCATGGTGGCATGAGGGACTCTTTTAAAATCTAATATTATTGACAGATATCTCCTGTTGATTCTGTTTCCTGAGAGAACCCTGACTAATACACTACTTACCAGAATATACTGCATAACTGCAAAATCACATTACTGCTCTTTGCCAGTTGCACACAACTAGCTTTTGGTTAAATGTTTGTTGTTATCTGCATTTGTCTACTTCCTAGAAATCTTCAGCTCTTTAATATGTTAAAGAATAAAATATTGGGGGGCGGATGTGGCTCAAATGGTTCGGCGTCCATCTCCCATATGGAGGGACCTGGGTTCGATCCCCAGGACCTCCCAGTAAAATTAAAAATAAATAAATAAATAAATAAAATATGGACTTGAGTAGACTTACTGGAATGGAAGAAATTATATCATTGATGTGGAGACAGTGGGGCCATTGGAGGTGCTGAAGTCAGGGAGAGGGAACTAGAGGTGTAATATGGGGGCATTTTCAGGACTTGGAGTTGACCTGAATGACATTGCAATGACAGACACAGGCCATTATATATCCTGCCATAACCCACAGAATTGAGTGGGAGAGAGTGTAAACTACAATGTAAACTATAATCCATGCTTAGTGGCAATGTTCCAAAATGTGTTCATCAATTGCAATGAATGTACCACACTAATGTAAGAAGTTGTTAATGTGGGGGAAAGTGGGAGGTCTGGGGAGTGGGGCCTATGGGAATCCCTTATATTTTTTTATGTAACATTTTATGTAATCTAAGTATCTTTTAAAAATAAAATATATATTTTAAAAAGAATAACATAAATCAATTATGAAATTTATCTTTTCCTAATTGGCAAAGTAAAAGACACACTGAAAATCTGTTGTCATTTGAAATCTTATTTTTAGCATGGTTTAGCATTTATAAGAAGTTGAGAACTGAGACCTGAATTCAAATTTTACTTTTCCACCAATTGGCTTTGCAGCCTTAGATAGGTCACTTAACCCTTCTGTGGTTCAATTTTCTCATCTCATTATGTGTTGAATGAGTAAAATGAGAGTTTATTGGGAAATACCTTAGAAATCTATAAATAACAAAGAGGGAAAGAATTGTTAGCAAATTTGACTCATTATTGAAATAAATATCATAAAAGTTTCTATTTTGAAAGAAAGTTCTAGATATATAAGACAACTGATGCATTTATAGAAAGTGTAAGATATCCTAAATTCATACTTAAGACTTAATGATATTTCTTTTTCATCATAACTCTAGTTACACTATTTCTTCCTTTATAGCACTTCTCCCCACCCCTCCACCCAAGATGGCTCCCTTGTCTGTTTGCTGGGTGTTTTTGCTTGTCTTTTTTCGTTGTTTGTCTGTTTTTTCTTTAGAAGGCACCTGAACCGAACGCGGGACCTCCCATGTGGGAGGCGGATGCTGAACTGCTTGAACCACATCTGCTCCCTGCTCGTTTGTTTTTTGCTTGTTGTCTGCTTGTTCGTTTTGATCGTTTGCTCGTTGTTTTTGCTCATTGTTTTTTTCTTGTTGTCAGCTCGTTATTTTTGCTTGTTGTCTGCTCATTGTTTTTGCTTGATATCTGCTCATGGCTCTCATGGCTTGTTTGTCTTCTTTAGGAGGCACTGGGAACTGAACCCGAGACCTCCAATTGTGGGAAGCAGGTGCTCAACTGCTTGAGCCACATCTGCTCCCTTTATAGTACCTTTAAAACATTAAATATTCTTTTGGAGGGTATTAATTTTTCATATTTTAAAATTTCAAAAATTTAAAAAATAAATATATTTATTGTAATGGGAGACAGAAAATAATATCCATGCATAATTTTAAAAAATTGTTGTAGCTGGTATTTTCTTTATCTTTGACCTAATTTTTGGCCAAATGGTTCCTATTAAGAGTGGATCTTATTGATTTGCATTTCCACTTTCCATTCATTCATTTGTTCATTTATCCACAGAATAAATATTTATTGAGTTCCTACAAGGGGCCAAGTAGTGTTCTAAGTGCTGGGGATACAGTAGTCGACAGAACAAAGTCTGTGCCCTCAATGAACTTGGGGGGTCAATGGTGGTGGATAATAAGCAAATATTACAAAGTAAATCTATAGTATGTTGGGCAGTGATAAGGGCTACAGAGAAAAATAAATCACAGTAAAGGGGTTCCAGAATGTGAAGGGGAAGTAGAGAGGAGTTGCAAATTTGAAAAGAGTGATCAAGATCTCCTTGAGAAGGTGACATTTATTTAGAGACCAGGAAGAAGCAAGGGTATAAACCTTGGAGATTTCTGAGTTAGAGTATTCTAGGCATGGAGGAATGTTGTAAGTGCAAAGGCCCTGAGGCAGTCCAGTGTTGGTGTACTCAGAAGAAGGAGGACATTGTGAGTGGAAAAGGGAATAGCTTTAGAAGAGGTCAGAGAAAGGGCAAGGTGCTAAATCATGAAGGATTTTATAGGCCATTGTAAGGATTTTAACTTTTAGTGAGATGAGAAGTCAATGGAGGGTTTAGAGCAGAGGTGTGAAATGATTAGAAGCTCACTATGGCTGCTGGGTTGGGAATAGATTGTAGGGGGCAAAAACAGAAGTAGAGGTCCAGTTAGGAAGCTATTGCTAGATTCTGGGCAACAGTTGTTAGTGACCTAGACCAGGTGGTTGTGGTGGAGATGGTGAAAAGTGAACAGAGTCTGGATATATTTGAAGGTCAAGAAGGCAGGGTTTTTCTGAGACATTTGGACATAGGAGGTAAGAGAAAAAGTAGCTAAGCATGACTGTAAGGTGTTTGGCCTGATGAACTGGATGAATGTAGTTGTCATTTACAAAGTGGGGAGAACCGTGGGAGGGGCAGGTTTGGGGAAGAATGAATGGTTCTTTTTTGGTTATGTTAGGTTTGAAATGCCTTTTAGACATCCAAGAGGAGAGGTCATTAATAGGCCGTTAAATATAGAAGTTTGGAGTTCAGGGGGAAGGTCTGGCCTGGAGAAATACATTTGGCAATCTGCAGAGTATAGATGGACTCCAAAGCCACAAAGGGGAGTGATAACACCTAGAAAATAATGTAGATGGAGAAGATTGAGGATGTGGGCCTCTTTCATTGCTCAGTCTCTCCTGGATAGGACACCAAGGAGTCTAAAAGGAAATGGAGAAGAAAAGACTAGAGCATCTAGAAATAGTTCAAATTGTTCATTCATTCAGCATATATTTATGAGCATCTGCTAATTGCCAGAGATTCTGTTAGCCACTGAGAAAACAACATGCCAGACCAAGCATAGTTACTGCCTTCAAGGAGTTCACATTCTAGTGTAAAATAATTCCATCAATATGAATAATCAAGGACAGGAAGAGAGAGAAACCGCAGTTACATATTGTTGAACAGTAATGAAGAGACTTGTAGCAAAGTAACAATGGAAGTATGGTACTGACTCCAAGGAAAAGAAGCTGTCTTTAATCTCCAACTGCTGCCAGCAAAGATAAGCCATGCCAATGGAAACCCCTGGCAGCAAGATAATAGAAGACACAAACTAGGAGAGAAGAAAAAACATAAAATGACTGGGAGGGGAGGAAGAAGGAGATAAGAACCAACAGTGACCACATAGTGACATCCTTAGAGTGAAATAGTTCATCCTTGGCCTATATTTTAGTCAACTTTTAAATATATATTTTTTATTATTTTTAAGACACTTAGATTACATAAATATTACAGAAAAAATATAGGGATTCCCATATGCCTAGCTCCCCACACCTCCCACTCCTTACCACATAAACAACATCCTTCATTAGTGTGGCACATTCACTGCAATTGGTAAACACATCCTGGGGCATTGCCACTGAGCATGGACCATAGTTCACATTGTAGTTTACGCTCTCTCCCACACAATTCTGCAGGTTATGGGAAGATATATAATGGCCTGTATCTGTTGTTGCAATGTCATTCAGGACGATTCCCAAGACCTGATAAAGCTCCTATATTACAACTGTTTTTTCCCTCTCCCTTCCCCCAGAGCCTCCAGTGCCCACTGCCTCTACATCAATGCCATAATTTCTTTCATTGCTGGAATCACAACAAGTCTATTGTAGAATACCAGTAAGTCCACTCTAGTCCATAGTTTGTTCCCCAATCCTGAGGATTCTGGGATGGTGATGTCCACTCCACCTCTAATTGAGAGGAGGCTTCGATCCCATACAGCCGATGGATGGGACTCTCTTGCTTGCAGTTGTTGGCTCTTTTGTTTCCTTGGTATAGTGGTTGTCAATCCTCACCTTGTTAGTTGTCTTGGGTGTCCAATGAACTGGAGAGTAGGTGTTGCAACTCCGCTGAGGCTCAGGGCCCAGCTGGCACATGGACAGCCCAAAGATTCAAGTCTCTTAGACGTACACCTACCAACTCCAGCACCAAGTATAGATTCAAATAGAAGGGACAGGGAAGCGGCTGTGGCTCAATTGGTTGGTCTCCCATTTACCATGTGGGAGGCCCTGGGTTCGATTCCCGGGGCCTTCTGATGAAGGCAAGCCAGCCCGTGCGGCCCTGCGAGCTGCCGCAGCAAGATGACGCAACAAAGGGAGACAAGCAGTCACAGAAAAATGCAAAGCAAATGGACACAGCAAGCACAAGCAGCACAGGGGAGATAAATAAATTAAAAAAAAAAAAAAATAGAAGGGACAGATGAGCCATGTGTAGGAAAGCCATAACTGAGTCCAACTCTGTCACTCTCAGGAGCACAAACTCCAAAGTAGGGCCCACTGGCAAGGCACCAAACTCTGCAGCTATCTGCCCTGTCCATATGACCTTGGTAGCTCCAGAGCCCTCAGGAGCCTCACTATTAGTCAACTTTTAATTGCCCGGAGGCAAACATAGATAAATCTCTTACCTCAAAGATAGGTCATATCTTTACAAATATCTCCTAAGCACATGTAGCCTTTTACCCTTAAATAAAAGCAACAGTCATTAAAATTGCATTCTAATGAAACTTTCCATTGTATTTCTTAATTCACTACAGATGCTGTAACAATAGAACAAAATTCTCAATATCTTTCTTTCTCAAAAACAATACTGACCATTAATATACTTGAGACTGTGTGCCTGGAAGAGATTTGGGACCACTGAAGAAAACGAAGAGCAGAAGGGAAAATTGTATTACCAGAATTTAAAAATAAATAAATAAATAAAGGAGGAAGAGGAAGAGAAGAAGGAAAAAAACAACAACAAAACATTTAATGAAGATAATTCAACAATCATTTCTTAGGGGATGTTTTACTTTTCAGGCTGCTATTATAAACACCACAAACCGGTTTTGACTTTAATAGAAATATATTAGCTCATGGTTTTGAAGGCTGAAAGGCTTGCTTTTCCCAGTGTCAGTAGCATTCTGGGTGGCCAGCAATCTTTAGGTTCCTTGGCTTTCCCACCACATGGTGTTGTCCTCTCCTTTCTCTTTTGGGTTCCCACTGACTTTGGGGTTTCTGTTGACTTCCGGCTTCTGACTCCTCCCCATGACTGTCCAGCTCTAAGTCCTCCAGTAATAGGATTAAAAAGTCCTATTATAATGGGTTCTCACCCACAGGAATGAGATTAAGATTAAGAAAATGATTTTCTCTGGGATACATAATCCAACCAATTGTAGGGGACTATCATATGGATGCTATGAAGAAACAGGCAAGAATTTCAAGGTTTTGTTACTGCACTCCACCCAGGTTCAAGCTCAATAGGGTAAGCACTGATGTGAGAAAAAGTGAGAACAGGAATAGAAGGTCTTGGAGGGCAGGGATGGCTCCAACACAATCTCTAGGACCCTGCTGGCCAGGACATATTGATTCTAAGGCTAACTAAAACACTTTCCTTGAGCCCCACTATTAAGTAAGCCTGGCATTGAATCCTAAGAATTCTCTGATCTGTTTTTAAAAATATACCTACATTTGAATTGGGAGTCATTTCAGTTTTACTATTTTTCTTACAGCTTTACCCATGAATGCAATGATGCCACAATATGGAGTAATTCATACTGTGATCAGGTTAGTTCACACTCTAGGGTATAAGATGGGCTGTCATGGGGGAAAGGTCTCCCTAAATTATGAATGCATTGGAAATTCTAAGTGTCTGGGAAAAGAATGAGAACATGACTGTAATGGTTAGGCTAATGTGTCAACTCGGCCAGGTAATTGTGTCCAGGTGTTTTTTCCAGCAAGCACTGGGCTAATTGTAATACAAGAGTATTTGTGGACTTCAATCACCAATGAGTTTACTGCGTGGATGGCTGATTACATCTGCATCAATCAGGGAGATTACATCATCAATGGGTGGCGCTTTTATCCAATCAGTTGAATGACTTAAAAGGGGAAGTGATTTCAACATTCAGAGAGAATTTCCTAGCTCGTCATTGGACAGGCAACTTCTCCCAGAAACTCATCAACGACCCTTCGTCGGACTTTCATCGGAGCCACTGGTTTGCGGCCTGCTTGTGGAGCCTGGACTTGTGCATCCCCAGGGTTGCGTGAGAGACTCTTTTAAAATCTCATATTATTGACAGATATCTCCTATTGATTCTGTTTCCTGAGAGAACCCGAACTAATACAATGCCCTTACAAAATTATGTTTGAGAGGAGTCAATAGTCCTGGGACATGACTGTCTGACAGACGGAGGGAACTCTGGAGTAGAATATGGAAACACGAGAGTGATGATGGTGATGATGACGGTGAAGAAGAGTTCACTCATTCACTCACTCAACACATATTTATTGAGCTATGATATGCCAGGGACTGTGCTAAGATCTGTGGATAAATAATGAGCAAAACCCAACATGCATCCCCCTCCAATGGAGTTTACAGTTGAGAGCAGTGGTCTTTAAAGTGGGGGTGGGTGCATACACTCCAAGATTAAGCAAATGATACAGCCAGGAAACAACTACAATGCAAAGTGAGAGGGAAGCGGGTTTGGCTCGATCAATAGAGCTCCCGTTTACCATATGGGACGACCCGGGTTCGCTTCCCGGGGCCTCCTTGTGAGGGCAGGCCGGCCAGCGCAGTGCGGTGGGCTGATGCAGCAAGACCTCACAGCAAGGGGGAGATAAGCAGACACAGAAAAAAACACACAGCAAATGGACACAGCAAACACAAGCAAGGGGGGGATAAATAAATAAATAAATAAATCTTTAAAAAAAACAAACAAAGTGAGAAATACAATGGAAACCAAGATACACAAATTAACTAAGGGTTTTCTCTCAAGGGGCAGATGAAAAGGCATCCTTTGGGGGATAGGAAGAAAATATTAGAATTTCTATTTCTATTTTTTTTTCTTAAAGCCAGAAAATGTCTTCATTTAATGTTTAATGTATGACGACAGTCATGTAAGTTATAATAAAAAATAGATATTTTGGTAGTATGGACTTAAAACATTTTATTTATAAGGTGGCACAATAAAATTGTGTGGTCTAAAATTGAGATTTTGAGAGTCTCAAATTAAATTGGAAACTTTAAAAATTCGGAGTGACAGACCTTGGATAGGATGACAAAGAGTTGAACCAGCCCTGGCTTTGGGCTGCTGGCAGAAGAATGAAGAATAATGGAGACATCTTGTCAAGCTCTTCTTTGCCTCCAGCATATGCCTTTTCACATGCCCTTGACACAAAGTCATTAATTAATCTGTGTATCTTGGTTTCAGTTGAGGCATTTATTACTCTGCATTGTAGTTGGTTCCTGTCTTTTTACAGACTTGGTGGGGGGCGGTCCTTAAAATTTTCCATTCTTTAAATACCGAGTATAGCATCTGGCAAACTTGGAAGTCATTTAATGTTTCTGGAATTGAACGGCAACTGACTGTTAAAATCTCAATTATTTGGGTATGTTTGATTTACCCAATTTGTATATAATCTATATACCCTTATTCCTACAGCAGTAGCCCAGTGCCTGGAACACTGCAGAGGAATGAAAAAAAAACACACCATAATTGTAAATACATAATAGAAATTTGCCTACATTAAGTGACTGACAGTGTTGGGTCGATAGACATGAGTGGTAGAAATCCAGGTAGAAGGACACAAAGAGAAAGGCTTAATTTCTGAGGTTTGAGCTTTGATGAGGAAACTATAAGAAACTAGGATGATGAAGGCCTTAAACTATCAATGAAAAACAGCAAGGATCTTTTATTTGTACCCTAAGTCCCTTTTGTTTTAGGTGCTAAAATTTGACTAAACACACATCGCTTACTTTTCCTTTTCTCCTTTTACAAGTCTTTGTAATAATTTCTAGAGTAGAAATGGAATTGATAGTGACCTGTAGAGCAAAGTCAGAATCCCTAAAAAAAGGAACGGTAAATCCATTACAAAGAAGTAAAGTTAGGTCAACATTTCCTAATGCTTTTTTTTGTTGCTTTATCTTGTTCAACTACGGACTTTGGCTCCGGTGGTCCCCGAAGGCCTGTAACACTTTCAGCTAAAACCACAGAGAACTGGCACCCTTTCAGAACTGCAAAGGAGACGCTATGAAGGAGGGCTTCTCTACACAATCCCGCCACCTCTGGCATTAAGAGAATCAGAGTTCAGGGCATCGGGACTTCGCTGCTGCTATTGCGCAGGCTCTGCGTTCCACGCAGGCTTATTAGGAAGAAAGGGGATAAAATTGCCCCAAGACACGTGAACCAGAGGGGACCAACCGCAGCCACTGCTTCGCACTGCATCGGATTCTGGAATTTACAATCACGAAAGTTCTATTGTCTGGCGATTGGCTCGGGGGCCGCATGACATCATAGCGCTTGATTCACCCTCCGGGCCCCTATTGGCTGGCCGCGCCATTGTGACGTCACGGTCAGCCCACGTTCTGATTGTAGATACCCGGCGCCTTCCTCTTCTCATCGCGGCGGTTCCTTGTTGCCGGTCCCTCCCTCCGACATCCTCTCCGCGGCGTGACAGACCCCGAGAGCCGGCCGGCCACGGGCTCTCCTGCCGCCGCCTTGCTGCTACTCAGAGCTGCTGCCCCTCGTGCCAAGAGGTAAGCAGTCAGTTCCAGGAAACTTCTCCCGAGGCCGCCGCTCGGCCATGACACTCAAACGAGCGCGCGGCGGGGACACCCGGCTGCGGACCGTCCCGGTCCCGACCCGGCGGGAGGGCTGGCTGCCCGCGTCCCGCCGCCCGCGCTCCCCTGCCTGGCCGCTTCGCGGGCGCGGACGGCGGGTGCGGGGAGAGCCGTGCGGGCTAAGGCAGGGCGCCTCGGAGTTTCTGCGGCGATGCTGTCGCACCTGTTCGGCGGGTGCGAGCAGCAGTCGGGCGCTTTTCCGCGCTGACAGGCGCCGCGGGTGGGCAGCATCGTGCCGGAGAGGAGGCGGGATGATGGGCTTCTGCGCTCGGGTCCGCCCGCCTGGTGGGAGGAAGTCGCCAGTGGGAAATCCTGGGAAGCTCCCTCTGAGACAGCTAGTTCCTTGGGGAGAATAAAACCTGGATAAGTCCGGAGAGCTTTTGCAGGGTCGTGGATGGGGTCGGCACCGGGAGCCGGCGGTGCGGGGACTCTCCAGCCTTTCCTTTTTTCCCTGCTCCGCACGCCGCTGCCAACGTTCCGAAGCTTCCCTCCGCCCCCCCACCCCGCCGAGGGAAGTCCGCTTGCTCGGGATCGCTTTGGTTTTTTTTAAAAACCGGATAACTACACCCTTTGGTACTTGGGGAGAGTGTGTGGCCGGTCTGAAAGCGAGAGGGCGGGGACTCGGAGAGTGGCCCGGGCGCCCCATTTAGGGAATCCGGGAGCGGCTCGTGCGGCCGGGAAAAGCCACAGGGGCGCGAATGTTGTAGCGTAGTAGAGAAAAGTGCCCTTTTTAGTATTTGCACGCTAGTGAGAGGCCTTCCTTGTTCCCCCTCCCCGCTCCGAGGTGTGGGGGGAGTAAAGCCTACAGCGAGTTATTCTGATTGAACTCTGTCTTATATATAACCTTTCCGTGGTTCTTGCCCTTTGAAGTTGGTCGTTTCCTCTCCTTAGGATTGTGTGTTAAACGCATCTCCCGGCTCCTTGATTGTAAATCTGGAGATGTATTTGGGCAGGTCTGGGGAGTCCGGTTTGGATGAATCCAGTGCCTGACTTATTGACTGGGGAACCCAGATGTACGGGTGGAGAATTGTGGGGAAGTAGCTGCTTCATTTAATTGCGGGACCCGTGGTAGGAAGTGCTTTATAGGGTTGTCTGTAAGAGCTAATGTTGCTTGCTAGGTTTTGTAACTCGTCTCCCTAACCACTTGGCAGATAACCTGTTGACTTGCATTTATTTTGCTTGCACATCTCAGCCAGCAGCGTTTGGTGCAGAATCTACAAATACAGCTGGTTTTACATTAGGTGTACAGAACACGTTTAGCATTCTATCTGCAGTTAGGTGACAAGTGGATCACTTTTTAGCTCAGTTATTACCTGGGATTCTCCAGGAAAGCGCCTCACTTGGAAGAGAAATGTTGCTCACTTCTCTTTTAGATTCTTACCCCACATTATAACTTCTCATTGCCAAGAACTTTTCCTGTACTGTTTCTCTTTTTGCATTTGCTTTTCTCTTCCACTTTCTAACTGAAAACAAAAGGTAAAATGTTAATGATGATTCAGATGGCTCATTTTACAGAATATAGGGTAGAACTTTGCTGAAAAGTGAAAGTAAAAAGCATTTTAAAAGTTGCTTGTCAGATTTTTCAAGAAAAGAACCTTTTCAGACATGATTCTCATCCCCTTAACTCAATTTCTTTGTCTATAAAATGGAGGTTCCATGTCACAGTAGTATATGGGTTTTAAAAGATGATGCAAATGAAAGAGCCCAGGGTGGGATCTGCCAAATGGTGGTTTGATAAATGATAAATGTTTCCTTCTCTTTTGTTTCTCATCTTGAGGAGAGGGGATGAGGTTTGGGAGAAGTAGCAAAGAATTTAGTTTGTGAATCTCAAAATAAATAGCTGAGAAAATATTCCAAACATGGTTTGCACAGACACTAATTCTGATCTCCCTTGGAAGTCACTTTTGAAAATGAGGTAAGTTATTTCATTCCCTGGGATCAATAGAGCTTCTTTTTTGGTCAGAGACCTTAATTTTTGCATGTTTATAAGAACGGTTTTGTCACTACCTCCTTTTTGCTCTGTTTGCATAATCACCTTCTAGAGGTGGGTACCCATCCTGGTGTGTCTTACTGCTAACTTGAATTATACCACTCAAGGCAAAACTGTTTACCTTCTTTTAGTGTAACTTTGATGGTGTGAATAGGTGATTTTGCCTCCTCCTTTCTCTACACATCCTTCTCCCTAAGAAATTTTGTAATTATTTTGGATTCCTCCTCTGTGCCTCCCAGCTCTCCCATTACTAATGGGATAACCCTGTCAGTTACTTGTCTTTCCTTGCATTCATTCCATTTCAAGTATTATTGATGTGAACACCTACGTGTTAATGAGCTAAACAATGTGATAGTTGCTTTCTTGTACATAATCTTTACAGTATTCCCTGTAAGAAGTTTTATTCTGCACCTCTTTTTTTAAAGTATTGAAACCTAAGGGCCTAGAGAAGCCATGTGTGACTTGTCTAAATTCACTAAGCTCTGTCACCTACAACATACCCACTCCTTCCTCTATCCCTGTACTTACTAAGATTATGTATTTAGTGGGCTGTGAGCTGTAACTTAAAAATCTAACCTTGTGCCTGAAAGGCCCATCTTCAAGCCATTTGTGATTAACAATTTGTCATCTTTCAAATCTGCCTAAAATCTATTCCCTTCATTTTAGCCTATCCTTGATACAGTTTTATTACTAATGCATTGACTTGACAGTTATTGAGTATGTGTGTGGGAGGGGGAAGGATGTTGGATATAAAGATGAATGACATAGTTTGATTCCAAGGGCCTACCAGATTTAGACTAAGTTTTATTTACCTATTCTTAATCTACACCTTAGACCAAAAGGGACTCAGAAGCAGATTTCTGGGCGACTTGGCTGGCTATATCTGGGAAAGCTTTATGGCAGAGCTATCCATATTAGACGCATCAGCACCTAGCACAATACTCGATTCACATAGGCTTAAATGACCATCTAACATGAAAAGTCCATTGGGCGACATTTTTGCTCCTTTGCTCTGAGATCCTCTCAGGTCTTGGTTATGTTCTTGGGTTGATTTTGCAAGATGGCTGCCAGCAACTGTTTGCTCCCCATTACCTAGATTTTGTAACTCTTCTCTCTAACCACCTGGCAGATAACCTGTTGTGATTCATACCTGGGAACTTCCCTTCCCACCACCTTCCAAATAGCCTTGAGATGATTGATTTAGGCCTTGATTACTTGAAGTAGTAATTGGAGCGATGGAAATCTGATAACCCTGGGGTCTGTCCCAGAACTGGGAAATGGAGTAAGCTCTCACTCCACCTGGCTGGCTGCTGCAGCTACAGTGAGGGCACACAGGCTATGGGGAAGTCAGTCACCATGTCTGCTCTAAAGGTTTCCAAGATGTCAGTACTAAACAGATGTTTGGACTAAACTAAATTGAATTGAATCAACATTTGAATTTAGTCTTAAATTTCATAGAGGAATGAGTCTTAGGTGATACGTAGAGATAGGACAGGCATTCTAGGAGAGAGGGAGTTTAGAGAGCAACCAAGTGTGGAATCATTAGCAAAAAGTGAGTAGTCCAGTTGACTGAAGTCGGTACAGAGGGCAGAAGTGGAAGAAAAGGTTAGAAAACCAAGTTTTTGATGATGATAATAACTAACTTTTATTGAGCTATTATGTGTCAGACTCTGCACTGAGCACTTTACATGGATTTATGTCAATCTCAATTACTATTAATTAGTACTATGAGCATTCCCACTTAACAAGCAAGGAAACGGAGGCTCAGAAGTTTACATACTTGCCCAAGGTCACACAGCATTCCAGCCAGGTCCTCTTGCCCCCTTAGCCTGCTCCTTCTCTGAGGTGTTTAGTAACTGCTGCTGGAGCTTTTGAACTGGAAGGAGTGCAGTGCTTCGAGAATATGAGTCTTGTCACAGTGTATAGGCTGGATTGGTGTGGACAGAGCTAGAAATGTGGAGTGTGCTGAGAGGCTTCCAGAGGAGGCCAAGGCAGTGATGAGGCGCTAACTGGAGCCACAGCCATCAACACATACCCTGGAGAGAGCTGTTGGTAGGAGATTGTGGCCAGGATACGGTCTATGTGACCTGGAGACCAATTGGAGTTGAGGGCCAGTGGAGAGGATGGGCACTCTAAGCCTGGTGGTAGAAGGATGGTATCATAAAGGAGGAAACTGTGATGGGGTGGAAGTATCCTAACAGTCCAGATAGATACCCACACAAGCCATTTCTCCTTGAGTCAGTTCCTCCTCTGCAGGGCCTGGACCATGTTTTTTTTTGGCTGCAAGGGCACTTTGCCCCTTCTCAGACACGCATTTTTTTTTACATTTTAACATCTGGGTAGGGATGTAGCTTATAATCGATGGCATCTTAAAATTGCTGCAGGCATTTTTTCCACATTTTAATATTACTGAAAGCAGGATGTTGTTTCCTATATCTTTCAATGAAGTGTTATTGTTGGGAGAAGGAAAGTCGCCTATAATGCTTAAGCTCACAAAGCCAGTTACTGGCAGAGCTGGGAGAAAGAACTGAAGCTTCTGGGTCATTGCTTCTTCCATCATCTGGGTTACCTCAATTCACTTAATAGACGTTAAAATAAATGTAGCTTCAGGATACAGGATTATGGTAAAGCACATGTATGCTTGTCTATTTGTTTCCTGCAACTGAAGTAACTGGGGGGAGCGGAGGTGGCTCAAGAGATTGATCACCTCCCTCCCACATGGGAGGTCCTGGGTTTGGTTCCTGGTGCCTCCTGAAAAGAAGACCAGCACACAACAGACAGACACAGCAAATGCAAACAATGAGGGGGTGGGAGAAATAAATAAAGTGTAAAATAAAATGAAGTAACTGGGAGAAGATTGGAAGGCATAGTTGCTTATGTAGGATGCCTTATTCTTGCAACAGAACCTAATTGTCATGGTTTCTTGTCCTAATTTGCCACCAATCATAAGAATACCTACTCTAGGAATTGGTCTCTTTTGCTTTAAAATGAAGAATTAAACTAGATGGTTTCCAAGTCCCTTTCAGAACTAAAATTTATTTTAATTTTTGCCAAGGGCAAATCTTTTGCTTCTATTTGTCCAGGGATAGAGAATGAAGGTTGAGATCATTTAGGTCTCAGGAAGGTAGACGTCAGAATCAGTGATGGAAATTACAGTGGCAGAAGTGGCTTTATCTTAAAAGGTTTAAGGCATGATTGCTGGAGAATGTTCTGCCTAGCAAATTTAATTGTTCAGGAAAGTGACCTGACCTGATTTTGAGTGTCCATAACAGAGCCTTCCACAATAATTTCAGCCTATAAATGCAATCATGACCAAACTGTTTGGTTCCCACTGGACTCCGATTGGCATGTTTCCTCTATGGGAATGTTTTTAGTTGACTTGTATGCATTTGCTTCTCGAATTGTGTGGTTCCTGCATTTAAAATATTCATGCTTTTAGAAAGGCTAAATTCCCACCCGTCCCTTGTTCATCTGCCAGCTCTGTCTGAAGTACAGTTGTGTGTAATAATGCATTTTCAGGCAGTAGTATGTCTTAGTATTCCTTGTATTTTAAGTTTGACATTTGTACTCTTGTTCGACAGCTTGGTGCTGACTGGGATTTAGAAAATAGTTTGTTTTTTAAGATTTTTAGCACTGATACCATCAGGCTTTCTCTATTTCCTTGAAAATATGCCT
Organism: Cabassous unicinctus; assembly: GCA_029593785.1. Classification (NCBI taxonomy): domain Eukaryota; kingdom Metazoa; phylum Chordata; class Mammalia; order Cingulata; family Chlamyphoridae; genus Cabassous; species Cabassous unicinctus. The sequence goes on along the minus strand of JAQZBX010005068.1, from coordinate 33,114 downwards.
GTGGTTTTAACTATAATCTTTATAGTTGGACTGAATTGCTGTCCTCTTACCAGCACATGGTGTTTGCAGGTTCTGCCTTTTCTGCTTCCTTCCCCCATTGTCAGTCCTTTGATCTTGTCAGTACTAATCTCTTACAGGCCTATTCTAAACAGACCTGATCAAGAGGCACACTGGAAAATTGGCCAGCCAGGTCTTTATTTTATTTATTCTGAGCCCCAGAGTACCGTTCCCCTTTGTCTTGGCACAGCAATTGCTACTATAAAGTGATTGTTATGAATTTCTCCTTCCCCAAAGAATAGTTCTCATGATACCAAATTCAATAATTATGCATTTGCTTCCCTGGGAGTTTTTTAGTGTGATGTATTTCCCTAGGGGTGGTGTTCAGAGTACCTCTGCTTCAGACTTTGGCAGAAGTAATTTCTTTGATGTTTACAGAAGTTGTTGACACCTCTAACTGCCCTGTTCATTAGTTGATATACACGTTTGTGAAAATTTGTTTCCTTTTGACAGAACTGCTGTACATTGATCTCTCCTATGCACCTGAGTGAATCTTTTAAGTAAGCAAAGCTGTAGGACGCAGACTTGAAGAAGGTGCCTTTAGGGTTAGCAGCCTGTTAGGGGTTCCATCTCTGCCACTTACCTTTGTATGGGCTTGGGCGAGCAAGTCACTCCAACTCTCCAGGTCCTGTCTGGAGCTTGAAGGTGATAATACCTGGGCCTACTTCAGAGGATGTTTGAGTGATCAGTATTATACATGAAACTTAAATAAGGTAGTGACTTAATTTGATTAATATGGTATCTACTGTATAGGATAGTCACTGAAGCATTGTTTATAATAGCAAAAGATTGGAAAAGTCAGTAGAGTAAATGTCCCTCAGAAGAATAAATTATGGTTCAGGTGGTAATGGAACACTCTGCAAGTACTATACATAAATTCATTCATTTTGGTCTCAAAAGAACATAAGGTAGGGAAGCGGATGTGGCTCAGGTGATTGGACTCCCGCCTACCACGTGGGAGGTCCTGGGTTCGGTTCCCAGTGCCTTCTGGAGAAGACAAGCAGGACAGTGAGCTGGCGTGACAGGCAGGTGCGGAGGGCTGACACAACAAAATAATGTAAACAGATGACACAACAAGGAGACACAGAGGAATGACAATGAAAGACACAACAAACCAGGGAGCTGACATGGCTCAAGCAATCGAGTGCCTCTCTCCCACATGAGAGGGCCCAGGTTGGGTTCCTGGTGCCTCCTAAAGAGAAGAAGAGCAGACACAGAAAGCACACAACAAGTGGACACAGAGAGAGCAGCGAGCGCAAACAATGAAGTGGGGGGAATAAATAAGTAAAATAAAATCTTTAAAAGAAAAGAAAAAAGAACATAAAGTAGGTACCACCTATTTTTAACCCCAGTTTTATAGATGTGGAAATTAAAGGCAAAGAGAGGTTAAGTCATGTGTCCAAGGCCACACAGCTGTAAGTAACAGAGCCAGGATTCAAACCCAGGCAGACTGGCTGCAGTTCAGCTCGGCTCTACCTAAATAGTTGGACCTAAGTGTAACCTCTGCATTTGCTGCTATGCAAAAAAATGGAGCTTTAGAGTCAGAACCAGAGGAAATAAAGTTGAATTTCTTTTATCATTGCATTGTGGGAGGTTGGTGGGATGACCAACATGAGACTTTTGTTGACATTTAACTAAAGGTTTAGACAAAGAAAGCTAGTGAGGAAATAACATTTGTGATCAGTTCTTTTTTAAAGATTTATTTATTTTATTTTATTTATCCCCCCCTTGCTGCTTGTGCTGCTGTGTCCATTAGCTGCGTGTCTTCTCCGTGTCTGCTTATCTCCCCCTTGCTGTGAGGTCTTGCCACATCAGCCCACGGTGCCGCGGGAGCCGGCCTGCCCTCACAAGGAGGCGCCGGGAAGTGAACCCAGGGCCTCTCTTATGGTAAACGGGTGCTCTATCCATTGCGCCACACCCGTTTCCTGCCGTGAGGTTGCTGCATCAGCCCACCGCACCGCTCAGGCCGGTGTGCCCTCACAAGGAGGCCTCGGGACACGAACCCGGGCCTCCCATATGGTAAACGGGGGCTCTATCCACTGAGCCACACCTGCTTCCCTGTGATCAGTTCTTGAAAAGGGTGACTTTTTGTTTTTTCCCTGACTCCTTTTTTAGATATTCTGAACTTAATCTCTTTGGTATAATCAAAAGTACAGACACAGAAGAGATCTATAATTATGGGCATAAGAAATCAGTGTTCAAAAGCCCAGTAGCTGATTTGGCTGAACTTGTGTGACTGGCAGGGTCATCTGTCAGGAGTTTGCCTACTCAGCCTCAGCCCCAGCTGGGTTTGATTTACAAGGTATATAATACCTGAGAGTTGTGGGCTGGGAGGGAAAGGTGCCCAAATCCTCTAGGGAGCTTCTAACTCCAGATCATCTGATTTTCCTTGGGTGGAAGCAGAGGTCATGTGTATTTTGAAAAGGTCATTCTGATAGTGTCTTCCTTAAGGGCTGCTGTGCTGTAACACAGTATTGGTGCTCTAGGTAGATGCGTTTCCCACTACCTTCAGTTCTCTTGGGATTCTTAGACCTGTCAGAATTTTAGTTTTCTCTCTGGGTGTGAGTCACCAGGTCTAACAACATTATGATGGCTAGAGATATAATTCCTAAAACAAAAGCATCACAGAATTCACAGAATGGCTTTATTAACCTGGACTCTGACCAGGTAATAAAACAGCTATTGCTTTAGGCACTCTTTATAGAAGAGATGAATAGATTGTGTTTGCTTTTTAAAATGCCACACTATAGCGTCTTTTTCTCTTTTTACACATTTTAACTCTGCCTCTCCCTCTCCTCATTCACTACACACCCAAACAACAGTTGTAAAATGTGGATCATTTCTTTTTTCTTAAAAAAGAAATGCATTTTGGTGCCATGTGCCTTAATATTACACAGGTCTGAATTAAAATCTCTTAAGACATTTTCTTTTGGGGAAGCTGCATAAGTTATCTTTGTTTATTATGTTTCTCCACCCTCATTTAATTTCAACAGAGGCTAAAAACACTGTTTCGTATGTCTTGGACTAATTAGCTGGGAGAACATGATAATTTATTTTGAATATTCAAGTAATCATGTCAGTTAAGAGACTATAATCAGATAAGAATTATGAGTAGATGCCCATAGCAGAAAATGTTGATTAAAAACCTCTTGAATCTTTGTCTCCTAGCTATTAGTAATTGCAGTGTGTTGATCTAGATGTTTAGAATATGATTGAAGTAAAGCCAAACTTTAAGGGAACCGTTAGAGGCATGTATAGTTTCTGTTATCCATTATCCACCTTGCCCATTGATTATCTTCTCAATGGTATGCTTCATCCAAGAAGGTAAATGCCCTGTGAAACATGCCAGAGCTTCTCCAAAGAGCCCCATAAAAAGAATATTTCAACGCCACATCCTGACCAAGATGGCGAAGTGAAATGCCTCAGGACCCCATCCCCACAAGGAGGCTTTGAACAACTAGCAAGGACAGGCAGAAACATCTTTCTCAGGGCTACAGAAAACAGTCAAAGGACTGCAGTAACAAAGTGTGCCCGGATTAAGGAAAGGGCACCTTAGAAGTGGTAGGATCTCATGTTGTTCTCACCGGCCCATGCTCCCATTTGTATTTGGTTCCGGTTCTAGAGGGAGCAGAGTGACCCTCATGCACATACTGGGAACATATATGTCTGGCCCAGTCTGTCTGGCAGTGGCCTGAGGGGCATGCTGCCCCAGAACCTGCCCTGTGAGTAGAAGGCAGCTCATGGAACTCTCCTAAAGAACACTATGGGAGAACAGTCAAGTTTTGCTGTCCTGGGGCAAGGGATTGCTGACTGTAGAACCTACAGGAAACTGTTTCCTAGGGAAGAAGGGACATTCTGAACAAGTAAATGGGGAAATCCCCAGGGCTTAAATGCACATGACCAAGAAAAGAGTGTACAGAAAGTATCAGGGAGGCCCCTAGATTAGGCCTGAAGCTATTCTTATACAACCCATTGTGTAGATAAGCCCTGAAGGACAGCACTTGCATAGGTCAATCTGCAAAGACTGGGAAAGGTATTTCTTTTTTTTTCTTCTTTTTTTTTTTTGTTAGCTCCTGGCATTGAAGGATAACGTGGTCATAACACTAACTGTATACAAGCTTAAGGAGCAGATACCACAGAGTCTAAATTTCAGTGATAACACATTAAAATATTAAATGTCTGTTTCAACAAAGATTACAAAACATAAAAAGAAGCAGGAAGTGATGGCTCAGGCAAAGGAGAAGATTAAAACATTAGAAACCATCAGTGAGGAGGATCAGACCTGGGACATACTAAGACCTGGACAGACTTGTGAAAAATGATTCTGTATATGCTCAGAGCTAAAGGAAGACATGGACAAAGAATTAGAAGAAATCAGGACAATGATAGATATATGAATACAAACAATATAAACAGAGATGGAAATTATGAAAAGGAATCAAACAGAGCTAAAGACCACAGTAATAGAAATTTAAAATTCCCTAGAGGGTTGAACAGCAGATAGGAGCTGACAGAAGAAAGAACCAGAGAACTTGAAATCATTCAGTCTGAGCAGCAGAAAGAAGAAAAGTGAACAGAGCCTGGGGAACATGTGGGATACCATTAAGCATACCGATGAACACATTGTAGGAGTCCCAGAAGAAGAATCCAGAAAGGGGCCGAGAGAATATTCTAGAAAATAATGATTGAAAATGCCCCATGTTTAACTAAAGACATGAATATGCACATCCAGGATGCTCAGTGAATTCCAAACAGGATAAATCCAAATAGACCCACAGTACAGCATATTATAATCAGACTGTCAAATGCCAAAGATAGAGAATTTTGAAAGCCTTAAGAGAGAAGCAACATGTCACATACAAGGGGAGCCTCAATAATATTAAATGCTGATTTCTCGTTGGAAACCATGGAGGCAAGAAGGTAGTGGGGTGACATATTTAAAGTGCTGGAAGCAAAATATTGCCAACCAAGAATTCTATATCTGGCAAAACTGTCTTTCAAAAATAAGGGAGAGATTAAGACATTTCCAGCAAAACCAGAGATGAGGGAGTTGGTCACCGCTGGACTGGCCCTACAAGAAATGCTGAAGAGAGTTCTGCAGGTTGAAATGAAAGGACAGTAGACAATAGATCAAAGCTGCGTGAAGAAATAAAGATCTCCAATCAAGAGGGAAACATTTTCTTAGCATCATAACTAAGAACAGAATCCTGCAGATTTGTCCAAAGGGCAGTGGAAAAGCTCTGTGTGTTGTCTCCTTCCATCCCTCCTTTTCTTCACCTTCACCATGTGGGGTGGCACAGATTCTTTAACTGGGCAGGCGAAATTCTTTGCTTTCCTGTCTCAACCTCCCCGCCTTCAGCCTTGCTTCTCTCTTCTCTCATGTGTCCCACCATGGATATTGGACTGTATCTGGCCACACCACACTTTTTAAAAGTGTCATGTTTTTTCACACGTGAGTAAACAGTGCAGTGTTTTCCTTCTGACTAAAATGGTGCCCCCACTTTCCTGCCTGGCAAAATCGCATGCTCCCTGTAAAGTTTAGACTTGGGGGGAAGTCTTCCTGAGTCCTGCATACTTTAGATGCAATTATTCCTGTTTCTGTTCTCCTTTTGCAAGTTCGCTAAATTATTTGATTATGTACCATATCCATCTTTGTTTATAAATTATATATGTGCTGCTTTACCGATTATGTATATCAGAAACATTGATAGAAAAATTTAAATTGGGATGAAAAATAAAAATAAATACAAGTTCTAAAAAGAGAATATTTCAGAACTTCCATGTTCTTCTGAGAATGCTGTAAGTACTGTGGTTGCTTCAATTTCAGAGCAGCTGCTTTTTGTTTACTTTCCAATGGGTTTGGATAGGCTCAGTGACACTGAGCCCATCTCTACTCCATTTGTTTGTGGCTTATGACTGCAGTGCACAGCAAGGTTAATGCTTTTCATTGAGCCCTGCTACAGAGCTTCAGGCTTGAGGGGGTCCTGTTGGTTCCTGTTTTAGTTTGCTAAAGGCTGCCAATGCAAAATACCAGAAATGGGTTGGCTTTTGTAATGGGAATTTATTATGTTAAAAGCTTACAATTATGAGGCTGTTAAAATGTCCAACTCAAGGCATCATCAGAGAGGCTGTCACATAGAAGGTCAGCTACTGGCTGTCCTGGACTCCTGCCACGTGGTACAGTGGTGGCCTGTCTCTGCAGAGATCTCTGCCTTCCCCTCCAGGCTCACTTTCTACCCAAGTTCAGCTGGGCCATTAGGCACATGGCTTGCCTGTCCCCTCTCCTCCAGAACTCATGCTTCAGCTTTGGGCTGCTTCACTGATTCCAGCCTCGGCCCCTCTCTCAGCCTTTTGGTGTTTCTCTTTCTGCAGCTGCAGGTGATCCTGGAGCCCTCTCTCACATGGCAGGGTAAAATGACAGTTCCCTTTTTCTCCCCCTCCTCTGTTTATAAAGGACTCCAGGAAAAGGACAAAGACCCACCCTGGGTCCCGCAATCTAATAAAAATGTCCTTAACTGAAGCCATCTAATCAGAGGTTCAATTTAAGAACACAGTTCTCTGGGGTCCACATAAAAGACTCAAACCAGCACAGTTCCATTTATCATCGTTTTGTTTTGTTTCGTGTGTGTGTGTGTTTCATTTTTTCTTTTTGTTTTTTTCTTTCCATTTACCATCTTTTTGAGAAATGGGAGGTTTGTCTCACAACCCTCTCTCCTGTTGGCCAACCTTGTCAGGTGCACCACCATCCACCAGTTTGTCCAGGCCAGCAAGCGGGGAACATTCTTTGGGTGCTTCTGTCTTATCAACATCCTCCTCTACTGGTCACCCCTATACACATACTTGATACCAAGTAATGTCCAGTCTGTCTCCTCTCAGCTGCCGCATTCCTCCTCTGTTTCCATCCTTGTCAATTGCAGTTCTCCCTGCCTCTTTCTGGCTCCCCTGTGTTCTGATCCCTACTCTTTTGCCAGAGTGCTCTTCTGACACGCTCACTCCAACCTTTAACAGCCTTCATTTACTCCTTCAGGGCCATCCTGATCCGGCTTCACCTCCTGCCATTTTCCTGAACACACCACAGACTTTCATGTCTTCAAATTCACCATGTTTGTTCCCATCTCCACTCCATTTGTTTGTGGATGGCTTCCTCATCAGTTGCCCCCTACCAAAAATAAGCAAAACACAAAAGCAAAACAAAATATAACAGAAAAAACAAACAAACAAACCCTGTTCTTAAGTCAGATCTCATATCCGAGAACCTTTGATCCCTGTGGCTGAATTAGATGTCCCCAACCCTTTCTACTTGTATAACTTAACCTTGGTCAAAATACCTAACCTCTGTGCCTCAGTTTCCTCCTTCTTAAAATGCGAATCACTGGTGCTTTCCTTTTCTTGATTCTTAAGAATTAAATGAGACAGTATAGTGCTTTGCTCAGGGTCTGGCCTGTGGTAAGTCTCTCTCTGTATCCTCAGTGTGTACATCATACTGTCTGGGATGTAGTAGGTATCTAGCAATTATTTGCATGAATTTCTCTCTTATTACATATGTACTTTTCAAATATAATCCATTGCGTAATCTGGGCTGATGGCTCTGTGAAGGTCTGTGTACCTTGATAGCCTGAGAATCCTGAGACTATGTAATACTTTACAAATGAAGAGCCCATTCTGGTAGGCAACTTTGAAAGTCTGGTTCCCCCTGCCAGCTTCCCTGCTTAGTGTTGCTGGAGTAGAGCATTAACAGCTTTCAGACAATTCAAATTGCTAGCCATCCCATCTGCCCAGGAACAGAGGTGACATGTGCTGTTATTTTTAAAGTCATCTGTTTTAGTTTGCCAAAGGGCTGCCGATGCAAAGTACCAAAAATGTGTTGCATTTTATAATGGGGATGTATTTGAGGTAAAAACTAACAGTTCTGAAACCGTGAAATATCCAAGTCGAGACACTGTCAGAGGTGCTTTCTCACCAAAGTCAGCTACTGTTGATCCTGTTGTGGTGAAGCAAGATGGCCGCCGATCTCTGCCGAGGTCTCTGCCTTCCCCTCCAGAATCTACCGTCTACTTGAGTTCAGCTGTGGGCAACCAGGCCTAGGGGCTTGTCTCTTTCTGGACCTCCTCTATCAGTCTCAGCTACTGCGTTTTCTTCCTGAGTTCAGCTTCCAGCTATCGAGCATATGTCTCATCTCTTTGTGGGCCTCAGCTTTTTGAGTTTTTCGGGGGCTTCTCTCCTTGAAGCTCAGCTGTGGGCAAAACTGGAGTCCTTTTCTCTCACATTTCAGGATCAGCTATGGCGGCTTCCTTTTCTTCTACGTCTCTCTCTCTCTCTCTCTCTCTCTCTCTCTCTCTCTTTATATCAGACCCAGCCAGAGGGCGGAGACCCAAGCTGGTTCACACCTCATTGATGAAGGCCAATCCAAACCCCTAACGCGATCTTACAACGTAATCTAGTCAAAGGGCCCTCAACCGAATTTAATGCAACCAAAGGATATCACACCCAAAGGAACAGATTAATTTAAAAACATAATCTTTTCTGGATTCATAAAAAAAACTTCAAACTACCACAGCATTGCTTATTTGTGTATTTTGTAAAGCTTTCAGTTACAATACACCAAGGATAGACCACACTGATAGTGCTGTGCCCAAGAAGGAAACAGAGTGAGCTCTGGTGTCGAGGCAACCAACTATTCCATGATAGAATAATGGTGGAAACTGGCACTCTGTTGTGGTTTTTGTTTTTTGTTTTTGACCTTATTTTGATTGGCAGCAACATTGAGCCCCAGGTCAAAATACACCATATAGGTTGGACATAGCCTATCCACTTCTCTAGTGAGTAGTCATTAATTCCTTGATCACTCAACTCATTCACAGTTGAGCATTTCTGTGTGCTACCCTCTGCTGAGGAGTGTGGATCCTACAGAAATAAATGACAATACATTTACCGGCAAAGAGATTATAATCCAATAGGAGAGATGAGGTATGAAATTCAGTCAACAGTAATTATTTGTACTTTGTATATGCCTATGTATCAATATAAGTTAAGTTTGGTTGCAAATGATGGAGATCCCAAAATAATGGTAGCTTAAACAAAGTTAAAGTTTATATCTTCCAAAAATCTGGGAAGGTGGTCCAGGGCTGTTGAGATCCTCTTTATCCTCCTCCTAGTTCGCTGTGCATCAGGCTTAGGGTGTGGTCTCATCTTTCAGGCAAGAGGATGGAGGAAGAGACAAAGAAGAAACATGAAGGTTCACATGCTTTCTTTTAGGGCAGGGGTTCTTAACCTTTTTTGGTCCACAGAGCCCTTTGCCAGTCAGGTGAAAACCACGGACCCCTTCTCAGAATGTAGCGACAGATAGTTTTATGACACTCAACTAGCATCGGGTCTAACAACTACCGTAACTTCAAAGTATGGATGAGCGTAAGCATTTTTCGAGATATGCTACAACTGTAATGTGATATGACATGAATGCTACTGTACTTTATTGCATACATTCATAAGTGAAGGAAATGCTCGATTTCAGTTAGAGGTTAGAGAAAATAAAGATAATAAGTTATTTTTTTTTTCAAGTCAAGCTCATGGACCCCCTGAAATCTTTCCACAGACCCCCAAGGGGTCCATGGACCCCTTGTTAAGAACCCCTGTTTTAGGGCATGTTCCCAGAAACTGCCCCTTGATGATTCTGCTTATGTCTTATTGTTCAGGACTTAAATACGTGGCCCCATGAAGCTCCTCGAGAGGCTGGGAAATCTCACCTTGATTCTGAGTGACTGTGTACAGCTAAACATCTTGCTGCTGTTTTTAGAATTTGGGCATCAACCACCAGTCTGTACCACATGTGTGGGATGAGATTGATGGTCTGCCCATGTGAAACTTTGAGTCTGGTGACTGATACTGACAGATGAACAGGTACTATACTAATACAGTAATGAGGACTATGAGGGTAGTAGTATAGGGTGCTGTGGAAGCAAACAGGGAGGCCACCTTGCTCAGATTGTGAAGATCAAGAGGGCTTACCTGGAAGAAAAGACATTTAAGCTAAGCCTGAAAGATAAGCAGAAATCTGGTGGAAAGAGTAAATGGGAAGAGATCCAAGCAGAGGCTCTGAGGCAAGGGGGATGAGGTAGCTGAGGATTGGAGGAGCCTGTGAGGAACTGAAAGCGAGAAAACCAAAGAGGGAAGCTGGGACCTGGCTCATGTGGGCTCTGAGGTCTACAATGAGGAGTTTAGATATTTTCCTAAGAGCTTTTGACTGGTTTTGAGCAGATAAGTAACCAAGAAAAGTGCTTTGGGGTGGGGGTGGAGGGGAAGGGAGTGGTGAGGGGAACACAAGATCTGTTGTGAATGTGGTGGTTTGAAGCTGTTTGTACCCCAGAAAAACATGTTCTCAGATCTAATCCATCTCTGTGGGTGTAAACCCATTGTAAGTAGGACCTTTTGATGAAATACTTCTGTTAAGATGTGACCCATCTCATTCAGGGTGGGACTTAATCCTCTTACTGGAGTCCTTTATAAGAGAATGAAATTCAGACAAAGAGAGAGCTATGGAAGCAAGAAGCTGAAATCAACAAAACCTGGAAGAGAAGGGAGAGAGCAGCGTCGCCTTGTGCCTTGCCATGTGGCAGAGGAGCCAAGGATCACCGGCAGCCAGACTTGGGAAGAAAGTATCGCCTTGATGATGCCTTGATTTGGACATTTTCTTGGCCTCAAAACTGTAAGCGAATAAATTCCCATTGTTTAAGCCAACCCATTTCATGGTATCTGTTTTCAGCAGCCTTGGAAACTAAAACAGATTTTGGTACCAAGAGTGGGATGCTGCTATGGTAAATATGAACAATATGGAACAGCTTTGGAATTGGGTAATGGGTAGAGGCTAGAAGAATTGTGAGGCACTTGATAGAAAAGGCCTAGATTGCTTTGAAGAGACTGTTGGTAGAAATATGAGGCCTTAGATAGGATGAATTTGTCATTAGAGACTGGAAGAAAGGTGATCCTTGTTTTAAAGTGTCAGAGAACTTGGCAAAATTGAGTTCTGATGTTTGGATGGAAGGCAGAATTTTAGAGTGATGAAGTTGGATATTTAGCTGAAGAGATTTCCAAGCTAAGTATGGAAAGTGCAGCTTGGCTTCTCCTTGCAATTTATAATAAAATGCAAGAGGAAAGGAATAAACTGAGACCTGAAGTGCCAGGCATAGAGAAACCAGAAATTGATAGTTTGGAAAATTCTGAGTTTGAGTCCCCAGAGAATAGTGCTCCATGTGAGGGTCTAACTGAACATGAATCCAGTCAGCCATTTCAGTGCAAGCCTGGATTGGAGATGCAGTTATCCAGGAAGGATCTGTGCAAAGTCCTACTGTCTGATGGTTTGCATCCCTGTGTACTACATGCAAAACCAAGTTTTTTATGTGAGTTCTCTATGAACGGAACCACTGCCAGCCTGGACTAAAAGGGACAGGAAAGGGACAAATTGAAGGAAAAATCACTTCAAAGACAGAACCACTGAAGATGAGGTCTGGACCGAAGACATCTTCTTGGGCCAAGAGAGTGGACTCACCCGTGTATGGAAAGGTTGAGTATGCCCCTGCACTTGGAGAGGGCAGGCCTTCTGTCCTGTTGTTCAGGAAGTGTTACCACCCCAGTTTTCTCAGTTGCCTGGGTGATTGCAGAGTCTGGCCACCACCCCAGTGCTTGAAGAGGTTGGGCCTTCACCCCAGTGTTCGGGGAGAGCATGGCCACTGTGCAAGCACTTGGAAGAGGTGTAGCTGCCTCTCCATCAGGCCCAGAGAACAGAACATTATTCCATAGATGACTCTCAGACCTTGAAATCTAATGGAGTGTGCCCTGCAGGATATTGTTTGGGCCCATGACCCCTGTTCTTCTTCCAGTTTCTCCCTATTGGAATGAGGATGTGTATCCTGTATCTGCTCCTTCTTTGTATATTGGAAGCAGATAACTTGTTCTCTAGGTTTCACATGACCATAGACAGGGGAATTGTGCCCCAGCACAAACCATACCTATAACTGATTTTGATGAGACTTTGTACTTAGAATTGTTATTGAAATAACTTAGGGCTTTTGGAATGTTGTGATGGAATGAATGTGTTTTGTATGTGGAAAGAATATGCCTTTTGGGGGTCCAGAGGGTGGAATGTAGTGGTTTGAAGCTGTATGTACCCCAGGAAAACAGGTTCTCAAATCATGTAATCCATGCCTGTGTGTGTAAACCCATTGTAAGTAGGGCTTTTTTTTTTTTTTTTTTTTTCAATGGTACCAGGCCCAAGGAATAAGCCCAGGACCTTGTATGTGGGAAGTCGGCACTCAACCACTGAGTCACATCGGCTCCCCTGCATTGTTTTTTTCGTTTGTTTGGTTTTGTTTTTAGGAAGCACCAGGGACCGAACCCGGTATCTCCCATGTGGGAAACAGGTGCTCAACTACTTGAGCCACATCCCCAGAGAATAGTGCTCCATGTGAGGGTTTAACTGAACATGAATCCAGTCAGCCATTTCAGTTTGATAAGGCTACTTCAGCTAAAGTGTGACCCACCTCATTCAGGATGGGACTTAATCCTCTTACTGCTGGAGTCTTTTATAAGAAAATGAAATTCAGACAAAGAAAAAGCCACAGAAGTAAGAAACTGAAATCAATAAAACCCAGAAGAAAGGAGAGAGACCAGTAGACCACCGCCACTGTGTGCCTTCCATGAGGCAGAGGTGCCAAGGATCACTAGCAGCTGGTTTATGGGAAGAAAGCATTGCTTTGATGATGCCTTGATTTGGACATTTTCTCAGCTTCAAACTGTAAGTGAATAAATTCCCATTGTTTAAGCCAACCCATTTCATGGTGTCTGCTTTCAGTAGCCTAGGAAACTAAAACAATGAGGAAGTTTGTTAATAATCCAGGTAAGACATGATGGTGGCCTCAACTTGGTAGTGGCTTTGGGGATGGGGAGAAGTGGATACAGAGCCTATAAATCTCGTAGAGCTTAAGAGCTGGGTAAGAGTTTAGTAATAATTTGGTCTGCCTTTTCACTTTCTGGATGAGTAAACCAAGATTGAGAGATTAAATGTCTTACCCAGGAGTCATACAGCTGTAGAGCAGTACTAGAGACTGTTTCTCTGTCCAGACTCTTTCGTTTACATCACTGCTGAATGTGCTATGAGAACAGGTTATTGTGGGTGTTCAGACAAGGCAGGCCTCACTTCTGGCAAGGAGAGTTAGATTTAGAGAGTAGTAAATCTGAGCTTTAAAAGATGAGTACAATTTGGATGGAAGAGTGGAGATGGCCTGCTAGAATGGGTGTGGAGGAGAAGCCCAGGGTGTGTTTGGGTGATTCTTAGTTCTGCAGTTCGGGTAGAGTACCAGGGTCCTTCTACAAGTAGTAAAAGGTAGTGCTGTAGACGTATCATAGAGTTCTTTAATATAAGAGTAAGGGGTTTAACATTAAATAGACATGGCACCCTTGTGGAAAATCCGCTGGCCTTAGATGTCATGGTTTACTTCTGAACTCTCAATTCTATTCCATTGCTCTAAAATCTACTCCTTTGCTAGTGTCACACTGTTTTAATTCCTGTGCATTGTAGTAGGTTCTGAAATCAGGAAGTGTGATTCTTCCCATTTTCTTCCTGATTTTCAAGAGTATTTTGGCTATTTGGTACTCCTTGCATTTCTTTTTTTTTTTTTTTTAAAGATTCATTCATTCATTCATTCATTCATTCATTCATTCATTCATTCATTCATTTATTTATTTATCCCCCCCTTGCTGCCTGCGTTTGCCGTGCCCATCTGCTGCGTGTTTTTTCTGTGTCTGCCCATCTCCCCCCCACTGTGAGGTCCTGCTGCATCAGCTCACCGTGCCGCGCGGGCCGGCCTGCCCTCACAAGGAGGCCCCGGGAAGCAAATCCGATTGAGCCACACCCGCTTCCCTACTCCTTGCATTTCATAATGAATTTTAGGATAACCATTTCCATTTCTTTGGAAATGGCTGCTTGAAATTCAATGGGATGTCATTGAATTTGTAGATCACTTTATAAGTATAGGGATCTTAAAAGTATCCAGCCTTCCAATACATGAACATTTATTGATGTTTTCTATATTTTCTTTCAGCAATGTTTTGTAGTTTTCAAGTATTAAAATCTTTCACCTCTTAAAAAAAAAAAAAAAGAGTAAGGGGTTTAAGCAGTAGGGAGCCAGTTAATGTTTTGTATCAAAGGTGTGTCACGTGATCCTGACAGCAAAGTCTGCATTTTGTTTAACTTTTGCTTGTCCTGGTTCCTGGCATCAGTAGGTGATCGTGGTTGGCAGAGTAATGGCCCTCCAAAGATGTCTGTGCCCTAATCTCCAGAATGTATGAATATGTTAGCTTTTAGGCAAAAGGGAATTGAGATTGCAGCTGTAAAATTAAGGTTGCTAATCATCTGACTTTGAGATAGGGAGATGATTCTGGGTTATCCATGTGTGCCCGATGTAATTACAAGGCTGCTTAAATGTGGAAGAGGGAGGCAGAAGAGAACCAGAAAGATGGAGGTGTGAGAGGGATTTGGCCTAATGTTGCTGTCGTTGAAGATGGGGGAAAGGGCCCCAAGAAATGCAGGCAGTCCCTACAGCAGGAAAAGGCAAGGAGAATCCAAAGGAATCCACTCTGATTTTTAGCACAGTGAGACCCGTTTTGAACTTCTGACTTCCAGAACTGCAAGGTGATAAATTTGTGTTGTTCTAAGCCACTAAATTTGTGGTAGTTGGTTACAGCAGCCGTAGTAAACTAATACAGCCATGAATATGTGTAGTGTGGATGAAGATTAACTTGAGAGATACTTGTATTAGATAGATTGGATGGGAAGAGATTCTGGAGGCTAAGGAGTCTATAGAAGACAGTTCTGGAAAAGAGGTGGTAAGGATTTGAGCCTGGTGTAAGAGTAGTAAGGCTGAACAGGGAATGGGTAGGTGGGTGGCAAAATTGCAGTCATCAGCAGGACCTGAAGCCTGGTTGGGCTGGTGTCCAGTGGGAAGGTTATGGGACTAATTACAGAAATAAAGGGGTCAGAAGGAAGAGAAGCTCAAGGGGAGGGTAATGAATTCAGCTTTTGACTTGAGTTTGAGGTCTGGGAGCACCATTTGTAGGTGGAGAGAGATCAAATGGAAACTGGCCCTTGAGATTGGGATTGGGGGAGATATAATTGGGTGTCATTGGTCATGACTTATCTCTACCCTTTTTAAAAATTTCTCCAGTTGGAGATGCAACAGCCCTTTTTAAAGAATCCAATATATCACATTTCTTAAGGCTTGGAACTTTTTCCTAGTGTTTTTCTTTGTGAGTTCCTGGTGAATTCTTTGTACCCTTGAAAAATTTTAAATCTAATACTAAATAAATATTTCATTAATTAAAATAAATTAAATAAAAATAATACAGTTCTGTGTCCCACACTTGCATATTTTATCTTGTGCTACACGTCTTCTTCCCAGAAGCCTCTCAGCACTTTTGGTCTCTTTGTCACCCAGCCAGTCACTCAAGGTCACATGCTCCACCCCTCTGCTGGCCTGGCGCTCCAGCAGGTATCACTGACTGAGTTGGGGAGGGATGTGCTAGAAAAAGGGAAATGGGTATTACTTGCCCTGACATTCTCACATCTGTTTTTTAAAATGTCGATTTGCCATTGAACTGTAAACTTACTTTGGATGTGTTTACATTCTAAAAGTTCTTAATTTCAAAATTCCTTTGTTCTTCATAATTAACCTGGTTGTAGTGTTTGAAATTACAGCCTATTTCCTGAGAAATCAGAGAGAAACATTTGAGAGCAACTGTGTAGAATGTTTAGGCTTTAGAGATTTTTTTCATTATGGGACCCAGGTTGCCTGTCTATTGATGCTGTTTTATCTCTATTTGATCATTCTCCTACCTAACAGCACTGGCAATCCATATGAGCTTACAGGTAAAAAGAAAGATTTTCAAATGAAGACTGTACTGATTATTACTTAAAATTTCTAAATCCTATAAAGAGATAAAGTATGACTGATAAAGGAATGACTTCCATTAGCCACATATGTAAACCACTTTAATTACAATTATAGTTACTTATATTTTCATTCTCCAGAGAAGAAATTAAGATTGAAGTAAGTGATCCCATTCATTCTAAGTTGACCAGTTAAACTTTCTGTTGTCCTTTCCATTTACCCTTTGATTTTGATTAAAATAAGATTTATGTATGCTAAATCGTGGGTTGTCACTTGCCTTATCCAGTATCCCTATAAGACAAAGCTCCCAAAACATCCTGAAAGCATAAACCAAGTGCAACACGATTAAACCATAATACCAGGAGGGAGGAGAATGTGTTAGTCCTGCTGTTTATTTTACATTGCATCTGTATTGTCCATTATAAACACAATAATTTGTTCTTTCTTGAAATCAGGTTGTTTCTCCTGATGAAACAGTCTGTTTGGCTTACAGGGAATTTCTTTATAATGTTTTCCAACCTAAGAAAGCACGTAGAAGAAACATCTTGTAGGAAGAAATCTGCGTCTGCGGCGTGACCTAATGATGATTACTCTGAGCTCTAGTTTAAAGGATTGAGTTTATTCATAACAGATGGGAATATGTAATATACCTTGATAGCAAATAAGTGTTAAGCTTCAAACAGGATTCATTCTCTCTTTGACGCTGCTGCCTTTCAAGGGAATACTCTTCCAAATGATGAAAGGCATGTTTGGAGAGGTGAAATGTCACTTTCAAATTCTTACTTTGGAGGAAAGGAGTATCATGTAACTTTCTCTTTCCCTTATGTATTCATGTTCGTTTTCCCTCCACCTCCCCTGCGCCCCACCCCACACGCTGCTTGCTTTCTTCAGCTGTGACTCTGCTTTCCTTCTGGTAATTATATCCCTGTGCAATGTCAGGCCCGTACCTGTGATTGCTGCTATTTAGAGGAACAAAGGAAAGCCCACAGGCCAGACACTGATGCGAAATAGTGACCAGTCCTGGGGTAACCCAAGCCCAGGCTGCAGCCTGTGGGGAAGATGACTCAGACAGGGGCAGGGTGGGATTTTAGTCTGACAGCCGCATTTTTAAGTGTTTAAAAACTCGTAGTAACTTGAACTGTTTAGCAAAATTAGTCAAAGGAACTAATATTTGGTGAAAATTGAATCCTGAGGTGATAGGCAACTGGAAGGTGTGTGTGTGTTTTAAGGTATTTTGGGGGCTAGGTGAAGTCAGGAAAATGAATTTTTAGGCCTTTCATTCCACACTCGTGCATGCACTGCCTAGCTCTCTTTCTCTTGTATTAACACTTCAGCATTTGTGTGATCGTTCATAATTGAATACATTCTGTTTGCAGTATTACCTAATGTGATTTAACCACAGGAAACTTGCTTCTCTCATTATTTATGATTTAAAATTTTAGTTTTTGGTGAGTTAGGATTTCCTAAAGAGTGTCCTCATTTGGAAAGGAGGTTAATATGCTTTGGCTTAAGAAACTTTCAGTTTTTATGCCCACACACTAATGTGAAAATCAGTTCATGCCTGTTTGATTAGTCATGTTACATTTCTCTTTTTTTTTTTTTTAAGATTTATTTTTCATTTATTTATTTATCCCCCCCTTGCTGCTTGTGCTTGCTGTGTCCATTTGCTGTGTGTTTTTCTGTGTCTGCTTGTCTCTCTTTGTTGCGACGTCTTGCTGTGTCAGCTCACCGAGCCATGCGGGCTGGCTGGCTTGCCTTCACCAGGAAGCCCCAGGAATCGAACCCGGGGCCTCCCATATGGCAAACGGGAGCCCTATCAATTGAGCCACATCTGATTCCCTACATTTCTCTTAATACTATGCTGTGTACCTTTTGATGAGTTGGTAGAGAACCAGTAAGAAGGTAATTCTTTCACAGAATACTTTTAATTATAAATTATTTATTAATTGAGTTTATTTCACTATTGTTAGCTGGTTTTTAAAATGGCTGTATTTTAATAAGCTAAGTATTTGAGTGTTTGGATTTTTAAACTCTGTGTACGCCAAGTTAAACCCCTAAAGATGAGGGTAAAGACATTCTTTTGAGGTATATTTGTGATATTTGTCTTTAAGTTGGAAAGCTAAATTTACAATATCTTTTTAGATATAAAAACTTAAAAAAAAATTGTTTTTTTAGAATTCTAGCCACAATTTTTAATACAGCAGCTCTCAAAAATTTTTTTAAAAATTTATTGAAGTATATCACTCATACATGAACATACATAAACAAAAAGTGTATAGCAATAGTTGTGAACTTACAAAACAAACATACATAACATCATACAGGGCTCTCATACCTCATCCTACTACCAGTACCTAGCATTGTTGTGAAACATTTTTAACTAATGATTAAAGAGCATTCTCAAAATATTTCTACTAACCAAAGTATTTTCCCCCATCCCACCCTATTATTATTATTATTATATCATACACGAACATACATAAACAATAAGTGTATAGTAAAAGTTGTGAACTTACAAAGCAAACATTCATAACATCATACAGGGGTCCCATACGTCAACCCTCCACCAACACCTTGCATTGTCGTGAGACATTTGTTACAAATTATGAAAGAAAATTGTCAAAATCTTACTACTAATTATAGTCCCTATCTTACGTTTGGTGCACTTTTCCCCCACCCAACCCCACCATCACCTTCTAAATATATTTCAGTGACAGAAGTTGTAAATCCACAAAACAATCAAGCACATGTTCAGAATTCCCAAACAACACCCCCCTCCCATCAACACCATATCGTAGTGGAACATTTGTTACAGATCATGAGATAATGTCATCTGATTACTACATTTTGCACACATTTTCCATACTCCCCCATAGCAACACAGTACATCTTTGGCATAGATGCAAGAATATTACATTATTACTGTTAACCACAGTCCATAGGTCACTCCAGTTGTGTTTTCCCATGCTTTTCCACATTCCCACCACCCTGCAATAGTGATTTACGTCTGCTCTAACTCACAAAGGACACTCTTGCATCTGTACCATCAACCACAATTCTCATCCACCTCTGGGTTTACTGTGCTATTCATTCCCTAGATTATTTTCTAGCTTTCTGTCAATTGGCATTTACATCCCTAGACTACTATTTTCAGCCACATCCTCATTTATATACCAGCTGTTACTCACTAAAATGTGTTGCCATCAACTCTGTGTATTTCCACACTTTTACAGTAAAGCTAATTAAAACTTCTACATACGTTAGATATCAGTAGTCCGTCTCAGCCCTCCTCTTATCTCCTTTAAGAATCCATCATCTACCACCAGGTCTTGAAGATATTTTCCTACATTTTCTTCTAGAAGCTTTACGGTTCTTGCTTTTTTATATTCAGGTTTTTGATTCATTTTGAGTTAATTTTTGTATAAGGTGTGAGATAGGGGTCCTCTTTCCTTCTTTTGCTATGGATATCTAGTTTTCTCAGCACCATTTGTTGAATGGACTGTTCTGCCTGAGCTGGGTGGGTTTGACAGGCTAGTCAAAAATCACTTGACTATAGATGTGAGGATATGTTTCTTAGCCATCAATTCGGTTCCATTGGTCTATGTGTCTGTCTTTATTCCAGGACCATGCTGTTTTTACCACTGTAGCTAGGTAATACAACTTAAAATCTGGAAATGAGAGTCGCCCAACTTAACTTTTCCTTTTTAAAATGTTTCTGGCTATTCTGGTCCCCTTACCCTTCCAAATAAATTTGATAATCATGTTTTCCATTTATTTTAAAAATGCTGGTGGAATTTTTGTCGGGATTGCATTGAATATGTACATTAATTTGAGTAGAATTGACATCTTAATGATATTTAGTCTTCCAATATGTGATCATGGAATGTTCTTCCAATTATTTAGGTCTTTTTTAAATTTCTTTTAACAGTGAGTTGTAGTTTTGTGAATACAAGTGCTTTACATTGTTGGTTAAGTTTATTCCTGAATATTTGGGTTTTACCTGTTATATTTTATTTTCACCACTCTTTTGACAATTTTAGTTACTTTTATTGATACAGTTTTCATTTCTAGACTCTTCCAGGCCTCTCTCGCCTGTCTTTTCTTTTCAGGCTGTAGCACACCGTTTAGTATTTCCTGCAAAGCAGGTCTCTTGGTTACAAACTCTCTCAATTTCTGTTTATCTGTGAATATTCTAAACTCACCACATTTTTGAAAGACAGTCTTGACGTATATAAGATTCTTGGCTGGAAGTTTTTCTCTTGCAGTATCTTAAATATATCATACCACTGTCTTCTTGCCTCCATGGTTTCTAGTGAGAAATCAGCCCTTAATCTTATTGGGTATCTCTTACATGTTATGCATTGCTTTTCTTTTGCTGCTCTCAGTATTCTCTCTTTGTCTTTGGTCTTTGACATTCTGGTTAGCATGTGTCTTGGAGTTGGTCTATTCGGATTTTTTCAGGTGGGAGTATGTTGTGCTTTTTGGACATGGATATCTATGTCCTTCAATAGGGTTGGGAAATTTTCTACCATTATTTCTTCAAATATTCCTTCTGCCCCTTTTCCCTTCTCTTCTCCTCCTGGGATACCCATGACACACATGTTTGCACGTCTCTTGCTGTCGTTTAGTTCCCTGAGACCTTGTTCAAGTTTTCCCAATCTTTTCTTCATCTGTTCTTTTGTACGTTCACTTTCAGAGGCCATTTCTTCAAGCTCACCAATCCTTTCTTCTGCCTCCTCATATCTGCTATTATGTGATTCCAGTGTATTTTTAATTTATTGCATGTTTCATTCCCATAAGATCTGCTATTTTTCTGTGTGTGCTTTCAAATTCTTCTTTGTGCTCATCCAGTGTCTTTTTAATATTCTTAATTTCTTTAGCCGTCTCATTGAATTTATTAAGGAGATTTGTTTGAACATCTGTGATTAGTTGTCTCAACTCCTTTATGTCATCTGGAGGCTTATCTTGTTCCTTTAACTGGGCCATATCTTCCTGTTTCTTGGTGTAGATTGTAATTTTTTGTTGGTGTCTTGGCATCTGGCTTACCTAGAGTATTTATTCTGGGTGCAGTTTTTCTCTTTAGTTTAGGGCTTCCTGCCCTTTCTCCCTTGCTGGTTGTGTAGTAGGAGCCAAGAATGTAATTGGTGCTATAAGCTGTGGAGGCTCAAGCTGCCCTCATTGCCCCAAGGACCGATGAAGCTTCTCCCAACTTTCTCCTTTGCCAGGGGTAGGGACAGAGCCACAGCTGTGTGGAATAATCCCACTCATGCAGGCCTAGACTGTAGTTGCCCAGAGAGACTGATGAAGCTTCACTCCCCTTTCTCCCCTGCCTGGGGCAGGGATGGAGCTGCAGGTGTGGGCAGCAGTCTATGCAGTGCAGGTCCAAGATGACCTCAGTTGCCCCGGGAGACTTCTGATTATTCGGTGTGTGCCAGCTAAATGTACCTGTAGTTACCTGGATAGGCTGGTGCAGGGCCTGCCAGCTTCCTCCCTGCTAGAGGTGGGGTTGAAGTCTAGGCTAGGGCTACAGGCCAATCTGGGTGAAAGAAACCGGGTCTCTACTGTCACTGTGATTTTCAGTCAGCTCGACTTCCCCTCATGCTAGGAGTGGAGCTAAAGTGGCAGCTACCGGCCTCCTTCTGACTTGGACAGGCTCCAACTTTAGTTGTTCTTAGGGTTATTCTTTAGCCAGCAGAATTTACTTCTCAGTAGCTGAAATTAGTGACCAACTGTCTCTTCTTCCCCTGTTTTTGGGAAATGGAGCTTCCGGTTCCTGCCATGGAATAGCTCCTGGGGTGGCTTGTGCTGCCAGAGAAGGATGATCACCGGCCTCTGTGGCATGGCCTGTAGTTTCCCGGAAGCTGGCGTAGCTCCCCCCCAGCTTCCTCCCTTCCTGAGGTGGGCCTGGGGCTTAGGCTAGAGCTGCAATCTGATCTGGATGGAAAGAAGCCATTCCCTGCCAGCACTGTGATTTTCAGTCAGCCCCGCTTCCCCTCATGTGAGGTGCAGAGTTAATATGGCAGCTACTGGCCTCTTTCTGACTTGGACAGGTTCAAACTTTAGCTGTTCTTAGGATTATACTTTAGGCAGCTGAATTTACTAATCATTAGCTGAAGTTCCCATTTTGGGGAAGTGGAGGTTCCAATTCCAGCCACAGAACAGCTCCCAAGGCGGCTTGTGCCTCCAGTGGAGGATGGGCACTGGCCTCCGTGGCTTGGAGTGCTCTACTTATGAATCTTCTCTGCAGATGGGCAGTCTCCTCCTTCCATTCTTTCAAGGATGTTGCAGGATGCTCTTCTGGTCTCCTGGAGCCCCCAAACAAGTGCTCTAGATAGCTCTGGGTGATTACTAACTGCCCTGTAGCAAGAGCTGATTCTAGGAACTCTTTACTCTGCTGCCATCTTGCTGGTTGTCTCTCAGAATTTTGATCTCAGGAACTATACTCTTAAAAATTATCGAGGAGAGAGCAAGTATGGCTCAAGTAGTTGAGCACCTGCCTCTCACAAGGGAGGTCCTGGGTTCGGTTCCTGGTGCCTCCTGAAAAAACAAAGACAACAAGCAAAACAAACCAAAAAATCAATTCAGGGAAGCCGATATGGCGCAGTTGGTTAAGCACTGTCCTCCCAATACGAGGTCTTGTGTTCAAACTCCGGCCCCTGGTACCTCAAAAAAAAAAAAAATTATTGAAGACCCTAGAGAGCTTTTTGTTTATATGGGTTATATATGTTGGTATTTACCTTATTAAAAATTAATTTTGTCATAGAGACTGAAAGTGGATTATAAGCTGCCAAAGGCAGGGGGTGGGGATGAGGATGGGGGAACGGGATGGGGAGTCAATGCTTAACAGAGTTGTAGAGTTTCTGTTTGGAGTGATAGAAAAGTTTGGGTAATGGACGACGATGGTAGCACAATAATGTGAATGTAATTAATGCTACTGAATTGTGCATGTGAAAGCTGTTAAAATGGGAAAATTTAGGGAAGCAGGTGTGGCTCAGTGGATAGAGCCCCCGTTTACCATATGGAAGGCCCGGGTTCACGTCCCGAGGCCTCCTTGTGAGGGCACGCCGGCCTGAGCGGTGCGGTGGGCTGATGCAGCAACCTCACCGCAGGAAGCGGGTGTGGCGCAATGGATAGCGCACCCGTTTACCATATGAGAGGCCCCGGGTTCGCTTCCTGGTGCCTCCTTGTGAGGGCAGGCCGGCTTGCGCCGAGCTGTGGGCTGATGCGGCAAGACCTCACAGCAAGGGGGAGATAAGCAGACACAGAGAAGACACGCAGAGAATGGACACAGCAGCACAAGCAGCAAGGGGGTGGTGAAAAATAAATAAAATAAATTAAAAAAATGGGAAAATGTATATTGTATCTATGTTAACACAATAAAAATTAATTTTAAATTATTTTAAAATACAATTTGAACAGTTATTAATGCATTTAAAATAATAAGTAACCCATTATGTAATCACTTTTTTCCATGAAAAATAAATATATTTTAACAGAACAAAACGAAAATTAGTGAAAATGGGCATTGTTTTACATTTTTGCCAATCTCTTAAATGTCTGGATAAAGGGAAGACAGGTGGATTCTCCTGTCTGCTTCTGCATTCAGTCTATTAGGATATCACTTATGTAGACTCTGGAAAACTTTACTGTTTACTCTTGAGCGAGAATGAGAATAGAGAGTCAAGTAATCTCATAGTAGAATTATGAAAATAATTTTGATCTGGTAGAACCCCCTGAAAAGAGCCCAGGGACTCTCAGGGATCTCTGGACCAAACCTTGGCAACTGCTGTTCTATTAAGTCCTACTTTTTACATTTAAAATAAGGACTATCCTACTTAGCTGTTAAAGTATCTTGTTTTTCCCTTTTGTAGTTATTCCTCCTGTTTATTTCTGCATGAACAAATTTCTTTATGCCATGAGATAACTGTATGTTACTTTCTCATTTGACCTATATCAGAGAGACTGATTTTGATCATTTTATCAAACAGATATACCTGTAAGAGGTATCTTCCTTAAATAGGATAATATTTAAAAGTAAATTCATGACTTGACAATGCCAGTTGGGTGGGTGGGTGCCTGTTGGACGACTGTAATGGTTAAAATTTTTTTTTTTTTTGCATTTGCTTACATAAATGTTATTTTTTATAATGGTTAATTTTTAAAATAAATATCTAAAGTAAAAAGGAGTAGATGAAGAGATTAAATATAGCATAAATAGCTTTTATGTGTTCATTTTATTTATTTTTTTATTCATCCCTTTCTCTTTACTATATATACATTACATAATATTGTTTGTGTTTTTAGCTTGGCTGACTTTTTTAAAAATAGTTAATTTCTTTTTTGTTCATGACCTTTTTTTATTGTTGATTTTGGCTGTTGCTTTTGTTTAAAAAATAAATTGTTGCATCATGTTTCACATTGCCACCTGGATTTTGTTTTATGTAGCCATTTAACCTTTGATTCCCTGTGTTTCAAAAAGGTTCTTCTGGCTTTTTTTGGTATAATGTCTGATCGGTCATATAGAGCTCTACTTTGGAGGCTAGTAAATACAGTAGTAACCTCCCTTTATTCTTCTCTAGGGAATTCTTTGAAGATGTTTATGACTTCAGGTTTTATGAAACCTGAATCAGGTACCAGTACACATTCTATTTCTAGATACTGATATAATCTGTATATTTGCACAGTCCAATATAGTAGTCACTGGCCATATGTAGTTATTGAGCACTTGAAATGTGACTAGTACAACTAAGGAAACGAATTTTTAGTTTAATTTTAATTAAACAGCTACATGTGGCTAGTATCTATCTTATTAGACGTATTTTTATAAGGGAGGAAATATATAGTTCAGTGGTTGAGCACCTGCTTCCCATGTACGAGGTCCCGGGTTCAATCTCCAGTACTTCCTTAAAAATAAAATAAAATTAAATATTTTATCTATCAATTTTAGATGTGTTATAGCAGATAGGTTTCGGTATCATCTGTAAGTTGCGTTATTGCTAGAAATGGAAATAGGTGAGAGGGGAAGAAAGAGTGGAGGCTATTGATTTTGGCTGTTTTTCTTTTTTTAATGAGATCTTGAGATGGTTTTAGATGAGATTTGAAGGGGAAAGAAGATTCAGGGAAGGATTTTTAGGTTGGGGAGATTGGAGCAGGTTTGTTAGTAGGAAAAAAGAGCCCCATGGAGAGAGGAAATTGGAGATAAAAGAAGATGAGATAAATTCTTGAAGGAAGTGGGAAAAGATCCAGAGTGCAAACAGAGGGGTGGAAAGATATTTCTTCTGAACTTGGAGAGGAAAGAATGACTTTAGTATTTGAATTTTTCTTTTTACTTTTTTAAATTGAGGTGAAACTTACATAACATAAAATTAACCATTTTAAAGTGTCTAATTCAGTGGCATTTAGTACATTCACAGTGTTTTGCAACTGTCACATCTATCTAGTTTCAAAACATTTCCATCACCCCCAAAGAAGACCCCAGTAACCATTAAGCAGTCATCTCCCATTCCCCTCTCCCTCAGCACCTGGCAACCACTAATCTGTTCTCTGTCTCTATGCAATTATCTATCCTAGATATGTCATAGAAATGGAATCATACAATATATGGTCTTTTGTATCTGGCTTCTTTCACATAGCATAATGTTTTCAAGATTCATCCACATTGTCCCATGTAAAGAGAGACATTTTAAGGATAGGGAATTATAAGAAATTCACATTGACAGCCTGAATCTCAGCAAAATTGTTCAGCCAGTTGGATTTACCTGATACTAAGGCTTCACAGGGGGTAGGAGTGGCAAGAGTACTTGTGGAATGGCTGGCTGTGAGGTCCAGCTTGGGAAAGGAAACTCCCAGGAGGGGCCAGAGCTAAGAGGTGGGGGAAAGCAGAGATCTGGAATTGGTGATAGTAAATCGCCAAGAGATTGACTTTAAGTGAAGGCATGGGAGGGATGGAGGATGAAAATAGGTACCTATTGAGAGGGGAATGTCTTATTTCAGAATTGCGTAATTTTAGGGTCCAGAGTTTGAGAATACATGTGGAAACGTGCTTATCTAAAGTGGGGTAATCTCTTCTGTTCATAAATCAGGGTCATACCCCGTGCAGTGAACGATGGTGGAAAGACCAAGTTCTCAGGAAATAAGTGAGATGACAAGCCCTGTCATCTTGCCTGCTGCTGGGCGGTGTTGCTGGTGTTTCCGTCTGTTTCCTTTGAAGGGGAAGTAAGGCTGAGTCAGCCGTCCCTGCTGGTGCCCAGAGCAGTGATGCTCGCATTACTCCAGCAGCAAGCGATGGGGGCCAGCTATCTGCTTTGCCCTTTTAACTAGTTACAGAATAAAGGCCAAACAACTTACTAGCTTTCAAGGTCTTCCCATTTTGTCCCTATTCTGCTTTCTAGCCTCATGTAATGGGCATCCCACCTCCTACACCAAGCACTGAGCTGATGGTGTAGGACCAACCAGACAGGCACAGCCCCTGCACTCAAGGACCTACTTATTAACCAGATGTTAAATAAGTTGTAGTTGCATAGTGGTGATGGTTCCAAAAGAGAAATGTGGTAAGTGATTAGTGTGTAAACAGAGGGACCTAACCCAGCCTGGGGTTTTAGAGAGGAGTTAGGGAAGATTTCTCTGGAGTAAATGATCTTTGAGCAGAGACTTATGGCATAAATACAGGCTAAGTGGAAAGGCGTGTGTGAGCTTTCCCTGCAGAGGAACTGCCTGGTGAAGGGCACCCTGGACAAGGTGAAAGAAAGCAGGTGTGGTTGGGAGGCAGTGGGCAGAGGGGAGGGCAGAAATTGGGCTGGGGAGGCAGGTGTGAGCCAGTGCATGAAGGGGCCTCTAAGCCAAGTAAAGGGCTGTCGATTGTTACCCAAAGAGCAAGAAGAAGCAACTAGACTTCAGGCAGCAGTGACACAATCAGATTTAGTGTTATAACCTGGTGAAGTGTGGGCTTACAGAAGAGGGAGCAAAAGTAGATTCCTGGACACCACTTGGGAGTCCATGTGAAAGAAAAGTGTCCTTTGGTCTGGAATGGTGGTGGAGATAGAAAGAGGTGGATATTTAAAAGGTATTTTGGAGACCAGTATCAAAAGGCAGAGATGATTGAATTGCTCTGCCCATTCCACCCTTTTATGCCTCCTTATCTCTTTCCATGCTGTGCTTTCACCTTGAAATACCAAGCAATGTTCTGCCTCCTAGGCCTTCTGCTTTCTAAAATATGTAATAACTTGGCCAAATGCTACTCATGAGGTCTTCACTGATTCCTGCTCAGAATTAATTCATTTAAACAAATATTTATGGAGTGTTCACATGTTTGAGTGTGCTCTAAATCACTGCTGACTTTGTTTTCTGGTGAGGCCAAGTGTTAACATGATAACACATACATGCCAGTGAATTAAAAAAGATCCACGTGTCCTGCCTGACAATAAGAACATTTCCACAACCACTGACCTTTCTTACGTGAATGTCAAGGCTCAGTGTTACCTTTTCAGAACTTCTCAAAACCAAGCTTCATCTCCAGGCCAGTGCAAGCTACCAGAGAGGTGTTAGTAGAAACATAAAAGAATGAATGAGTTTATAGAAAGGAGCATGACTCTGGCCCGCACAGTGTCACTGTTCTTCCCAGAGTCTGGCAGCCCACTGGAGCCCAGATGCTGTTTGCATACTCCTGCCTCTACTCCTGAGTAACCGGTTCCTTCATTTGGAGTACCCTTCCCCCCATTGCTTGCCCTGCCCACACTTACCGATTCTTTAAACTTCAGTTCAGACCCCACTCCTCTTGTGGAGCCTCTCCTGGTATCCCCAGCCCCCAGATCTGCATCTCCTCACCACAGCTCTCACCCCTTTGGCTCTCCCTGTCTTTTCTGGGTGGTATTGTGGTATTGTCAACTTTCCATGTATATGTGATTCCAGCAATATTAGACAATGATAAACTCTTTGAGGTCTACTCCATCTGGAAGAATGCTTGCAACTAGTAGGCATGCATAAATATCTGCAGTTCACATCATTCATCATCTTCATAGTTTCCCAAAAGAGATGGATAAGATATGGGCACTTTTTAAAAAACAACGTTTGGATATAAAGTAACATACATTTGATTTATGATGCAGTGATGGGTATCTTAGTCTAGAAGTTGTTTTAGCTTGAAGAGAATTCCCAAATGATTCTCTTTTGCTGTATTTTTCCATTAATTGTCCTGTCCTTGGATACAATTGGACTTTTCTAAGCATATGAGAAGTTTGTAGTAGTAAATTGAGTGTGAAACACATAACGTTATTGAGGGGTAATTAACTTCTCCAATTTTCTTGGAGAACTTAACAATAGGATAGAATATTCACATTAGAGAGTAGGCCTGGAATGTGGGGCAGAGTCTGGGAGACTAGATGATCTTTGATCCGGTGCTTTTCTACCTTTTTGCAGGTGAAACAGGGTTATTAGTGTCCCCACCCCCCACCCCCAAGTGTCTTTGTCCTCAGGTTAATCTGAGGTTGGTGGCTCATTTATTCATTATCTCCATAGGCCTTTTCTAGTGTTTGCACTTTTCTCAGAAAGTTCTTCCTTGTGTCTGGTTATACTGGGGAACCACCTTGGCTGTCTTGTTCTGATTCATTATTTGCACTTAATTTTATCTTAAGGGTAACAATTCTGACATTTACTTTTGTCACTTTTATAAATTTAGGTAAATTCAATATTTGGGGGTTTCAGACCAAAAAAAAAGTTCTTTGTGTCAGACCTCAAGCTAACCCTTCTTCTTTTTGATACTTAATGTATATTTTAAATTATGTAAATTTATATAAATAACATCTATAACACTGTAGAAAATATAGTTAGAGGGAAAGAAAAAAACAACCCTCCCTTTAATTCCACCCAGAAATAACCACTAGATGTTTTTCTTTGCAAGCATATAAATAAAATAATGTTCATTAAAATATAATAAAATTGATACCTGCTTTTTTTTCACTTAATATATTGTGAATCCCCCTTGGTCCTTCACCTTATCTAAATCTATACAGATATATAACTGATTTTTTTTTTTTTTTTTTTTTTTTTGAGGTACTAGGGCCAGAGATTGAACCCCAGACCCCTTATGTGGGAAACCGGCGCTCAGTCACTGAGCCACATCGGCTTCCCTGAATTGGTTATTCCATTTGTTTGCTTGTTGTTTGGTTTTTTGTTTATTTGTTTTTAGGAGGTACCAGGTACCTCCCATGTGGGAAGCAGGCTTTCAACCACTTGAGCCACATCTGCCTCCCATAACTGATTTTATTATGCTGCGTATTCATATTTTAAAGGGATATGAGAAACTCATTACTTAGCCTGACTCTAAAAAATGACCAGGACTAAACATTTCTTATTTTATGTCATATTATCCCTCCCAAAATAGAGCTCAAACCTTGAGTTTCCATTTGAGATTATTTCGGTCATAACCTCACTGAATTTACAGTATCAATATATTTGCTTTTATGTCATTTCTAAGTAGACCTGCTGCCTGAGAATTAAAATGACCTCATTTGTGCTGTCTTTAGTACACCAAAACCTGTCTGATGATTCATTTAAGTGGGAAAGAAAAGTCAAATCAAGTGTGTGTCACATTAGCATTGTAACTGATGGGTTCACTGAAGTTTCTGTTTGGTACACTGTTGTCTTGATGTTAGGTTACCCCGGGCATAAACTGTTTTTCATTAAAACTTAAGTTTACTGCTTGGGTCCTACTAGTATGTAATAGATACCTATTGCTAGTTTCATGCACTTTCATATTTTCCTAGCAAAGTTAAACTTCATCTACTTTAAATTGTGAAAGACAGTTAAGAGCTCAGTGTGAAGACAGCCAGCCAGGCTTTGAACATCATTTCCAAGTACAGGTTCTGTGATTATGTTCAATAACTTCTAGTGTGTGAGCCTCCATTACCTCCTTTGTAAAATGGGAATAATTAACCCCATACTAGTTTATTGAGAAAATTAAATAAAATGATGCATGTGGAGTATATGGTACTTGGCACATAGTAAGTAACTGCCATGATGATTATCATCATTGTGTTTTCTATTTGTAATGATGCAACCATCCTGAAGCCATGGATTCTCTAAAGGAAGAATATTATGGTTTCATAATGAAGACGACTTAACTCATTAGTGAGATGTTACAACCCACATTGATGCAAGATGTTTGATGCTGAAATGCCATTTCATCCTGTTAAACCTTGGCTAGCTTATCTCAGTGCTTGCCCAACATTTTGCTGGTTTTAATTCCCAGGTAGGAGGCCACTTGTCCAGAGAATTTTTATACCTGGAGTAGGGGTTGGTTGATTCTCAATTGAAGCTGCCATGTCCTATACCACTTGTTTATTGAGTGTGGTGACTAAGCCAAAAAGTTCAGGCAAGAGGACTCTTCGGGATTTCTCATTTGTGTACTGTGAAATCCGTATGAAATTTCTCTCTGAACAAGTAAAAATATTTTTCTAACTGCTCACTCAGTACCTCCACATGGGATTGGAAAAATCAAGCTGTTTTACACTGTTTTATTGACAATAGTACTAATGACATAAACTGAATTTGGCTGACTCAGCTACTGATTAGCAAAAGTGCTCTATCTTCTGCAAAATGTTACATACACAATGAAAAAACCAACTGTAAGGGTCTTCTTAAATACATAAAGCATGTGGATTTTTTAAAGATAGTTTTATGAACCTCTCTCAGTAGAACTGAATTTACTGGTGCTTTACAGGACTCTCTTATGGTTGGATTTGTAGATTCAGTCTTTATCAAAACAGCCCATGCCCCTAGGAAAAAATAATAGATTTAACAAATGCTTGAACTGTGCTTTTTAAAAATCCATTTGTGATCTCAAGCATCACTGTTGTTTATTTAAGACTTAATGCTTTTTAAAGATTTTAAACTAACTAGACTTAGCTTGTTGGTTAGCGGGGGAGTTTTTCTGGAATGCACACAGTGCTATTTAGTAATGACTTGAGGAAAAGAAATGATCATTAACGTAAATGACCAATTAACAAATGTCAGCTTATATTCACGAATTAATCCTTTAGAAAGCTGAGGACACACAACGTATACTGTTCATTTGTCTATTATGGGTGTTAGCCCCAAATGGTTTTTCATTTACATACATTTTCAATATATATATCCAATGTTTGTTGATTCAACCAATGTGATTTCTGTATGATTTATATTTTTAATGTACTCATAGAGCATTTTGTACTAAACTAAATTTTTCTAAAACATTTTTTTTTTCTTCAAGAGCTTACCCAATCTGTCCAGGGTACAGTTATGTAGGCTGTTTATATAGACCCTGTTGGTGGAAACATTAATAGGTAGAAATGTTTTGGAAAGGAATTTTGTAGTATTTATTAAGAACTCTTGACCTGATTGACCAATTTCTGGGAATCTCACCTGAAGAAGTAATTTAATATGCAGTAAAAGCTTTATGTGTGAAGATGTTCATCACAGTATTAGACTAAAATATCTAGTATTAGTAAGTGACTAAATGACTAATAATAATGGGGTAATAATTGAAGCATATGTATATAAATATAGCTCCAAAATACAAATTAGATTCATAAAGGAAATGATTGCTATAAATGATAGAAGGGGGAACATGGATTCTGCCACACTCTTGGTCGCTTGTTTTTACCTTAAAACGAAACAAAGCCAAAAAACTTATCTACTTTCCAAATTTCCATCCATAAACACGCCCCTTTTTTATTTTTACTGTGACATGTGTAGAGTATAGTGGTTAAAAGAGTAGGCTCTGGCGTCAGTCTGCCTGCAGCTGCGTGACCTTAGATAAGGACCTGGCGACCTGGTCGCTCTCTGCCTCAGTGTGCTCATCTGTGCAAAAGGAATATTAATAGCACCTTCTTAGCACTGTTATGAGGATTAAGTGAGATTATCCTTGTATATTTATAGCAAGATGATTAGCACAAAGTGAGGATTCGATATTAGTTGCTGTTATTGTTATGGTCATTGTTTTCAAGAAAAGAACTTGGAAAAATCATTTGAAATGATTAGGTTCTAAGTGGTTATCGGATTCTTCTGTAGAGATGCTAATGTGATAGGAGAAGGTGCTTTGGAAAGTTTCCTTGAAGCATTCAGTCATTAGCAGACCATTTAGTGAAGGGAGATAGCAATTTGCTAAATAATTCAATCTCCAAAGTGTGTTGGGCATAGCTGGCTTAATATTTACTTAGGACAAGAAGAGTATATAAACCCTAAGCAAGTGTGTAGCTTTGCTCCTAGCCTAAGCTTGAATTTCTTAAACTTGACATTATAAACTCAATGCACAGTTCAACTTCTCTGTTTTTCCCTATAAGCAAACATGACAGTACAGTGAATTTTCACTAATTTGCAGTCCACTAACTCAAAATATATAATATGGCTGCTAATTCAGCAGGTTATGAAACAAATACACATGAACCCGTAAAATCAATATAAGAGCAATATAAGTAGTAGCAGAGCAGTAAGTTTCTAGGTGGGCAGAACTTTCCAGATTCCCTTCTTTTGGCCTGCTTGTCCCTGTGTTCCTGACTTATCAAATGGCACAGCCGTCCACCAAGGGCAGAGTGAGAAGCCAGAGGTTGGGGCTCGCTTCTCTCCCTCACCCTGCCCAGCCCAGGACATCTTTGCCATATGCTGTGTGGCCCCTGCATTCCCTGCCTGCCTCCATAGCCTTGGGTTGGTCCCACCTCTCAGATGGACTGCTGCAGAAGTCTTCTGACTAGCACACCTGACTCTGACCTCACTCTTTTTCCAGTTCCCCTCTCCCCCATCCCTCATTCCTATCCCCAGTTTAAGATCAAACACTTTAGCCCTTAGCGCCTTCCTTCTCCAGCATCTGTTTTCACTTTTCCCTCGCCTTTCTACCCTGTACCATCTTCTACCAGCAAGCCTTAATTCAGACTTCACTCCCTCTGTGATGCCTCACCTGATCCACTTGTCTTGGGGTAGGATTGACTGCTCTCTTTTTATCCCCCCATCCCCTGGACATACTTCTATCACTTTATTACAGATATTTATAATTTCTCCATGCTAGACTGACATTTTTGATGGCAGATTTATTGTTTTGTTGATTTCTGTGTCTCCAATACCTACCACAGTGCATTAAATGTATGTTTGG
>JAQZBX010005067.1:29479-57834 GCA_029593785.1 Cabassous unicinctus | reverse complement strand
TGCACACCAGGCACATACGACAGTAGATAAATGATTTTAAAATAGACTAAAGAGAGGCTGACTTAAAAACAAAAAACAACACTATCAATTCCATGAGCCACAAAGGGTGGAAACGCATCAGCGGGGAGAAGAAAGGTATTCTTTCAGGGCTCCAGGGTCGTAAGGAGGCAGAAGCACCCAAGAATTCAACATCTTAGGGGAACTGGAAAACCACAGACCACAACGCGTGGTTGTGCAGGTCACGCATTGCCCAGCCCCTGGAGCTGCCATTCACAGCCTAGTCCAGGTGAATAGCACCTGCCCTCACCTTCACTCCCTGCCCCAAAATTTGTACTAAGAGAAAGGTTCATTGTGTTAAAAAAAACAAAAAACAAAAAACAAAAAAACAGCAATGGACTTCACTGCCTGTGAATTGGGGCTATAAGAGCTACAAACCCTGCCTGAAGCTATAGCTGATTCTAAGCCGCTGCCAAGGAGTTGTGGGGTGGGCAGAGGTATTTACTCAAACACTGCGTGGGCCTAACTGCCCACTGTTTCTGAAAATTGGTTTACAGTATCCACCAATATATAAAACACCAGTGCACCACGGAGAGTGCACTAAAGAACTGACAGATACGATAGATAAAGAATAGACGAAATTCACACGAGACTAGTTTGCAACCAGACTTATAAAGCACGTGAAGAGAACGAGCATTGTGAAGATGGTGATGTCTTGATAGCTATGCTACACTGAATGCTCACAATATGCCAGAGACTGTTGTGTTTTACACATATTGTATCTCTTTTAATAAAGGCTTTAATTAAGTTTCCTCTGTCAAGTTGGCAGGTTTTGGTGTCCAGTTGTTTGGTCACGCAAGCACTGACCTGACTGCTACTGTGAGGGCATTGTGTGGATTTAAATCAATATTGCACCTCTGGCGGCTCCCATCCACAATCAGCAAAGGACACTGCCTTAACAGTGAGAGAAGCCAAATCCAATCACCTGGAGGCCTTAAAGGCAGGACTCAGGATTTCAGCAGTCAGAAGGGAGAATTTCCATCCTTCTGTTGGCCAGCAGGCTTCTCCTGGGAAACTCATCGAAACCTTCATCAGAGTTCCCAACTTGAGCCTGCCCTACGGAATTCAGACTTGCCAATTCCCATGGTCTCTTGAGCCAATTTCTATAATCAAGCTCATAATATTTATATATATATATAAATATGTACATATGTATGTATGTGTGTGTGTGTGTGTGTGTGTCCTGTTGGTTATGTTTCCCTGGAGAACCCAGCTAATTTACACTGGGATAATCAGATATTGACTTTAAAATCAGTAAATTTAAGATCATCAGAGATATAAAAAAGGGCTTTCTATATATAAAGAAAAGATGAATCAAGATCCAAGTATAAATAAAGGATATAAAAATATATGTACATTGACATTAGCAACTTAATAGACATGATAAATTCTAGACTAGACACAGCAGAAGAAAGAATCAGTAAACAAGAACACAGCACAGAGAAATAGGGAGACAGAAGCTGTGAGAGCAACGCTGAGCATCATGGACAGTATCTGGAGATGCTCTGGACATTTCAGCTCAAAGAGGTGTCCGTGGTCCAGCAGCATCTGCACCATCTGGGAGCTCAGCTCTCACTCCAGGTGTGGCAAACTAGAACCTGCATTTTAATAAGCTCTCCAGGTGATTTGTAGGCATATTAATGGCTGAGAAGCAAGCTCCCAGAATTCACGTAATGACAACAGTGGCAAGATAATGCCTGAGAATTTGCCAGAATTGAATAGAGACAGATCCCCCTCAATGAAAGTTCTCACTGAAGCCTGAGCAGAACGAAGACAAAGAAATCCACAGCTAGGCACGCATTGCAGTGAGATGGTGGGACAGCAAGCTTCAGAAGAATATGCAAGCCAACGGCGAGAAGAGATGGTTTAGCTGCAAGAGAATGGCAGTTAGGTTGACTGTAGATGTCTCATCAAGAATATGAATGCCTGAAGACAATGGACTAAGATTTTAAAAAGCTTTAAAGGGGGAGCAGATGTGGCTTAAGCGGTTGAGCACCCACCTCCCACATGGGAGGTCCTGGTTTTGGTTCCCAGTGCCTCCTGAAAAAACAAAAACAAACAACAAGGAAAACAAATGAAAAAACCAACTCAGGGGAGCTGATGTGGCTCAGTGGTTGAGCGCCGAGGTCCTTGGTTCAATCCTTGGCCCCCAGTACCTTAAAAAAAAAAAAACTTTGAAGAAATATAGCATCCACAGATGGACAATCACTAAAAAAATAGAGGAAGAACTTCTGCTTTCAGTCAAGAGGGAGTAACAGGGACTTGGTTTACCCACCCAACTAAACAACTCAAACAACAGAAAACATATCCAAAAGAATGGTTTTCAGATGTTGGACAACATGCAAGCAGTGCAGGACGCTGAGTCCAGAGAGCAGGCACGAAGGGACCCCCACGACTGTCCTGCTAGCTGCCCGGAGAGTGTTCACAAGCCTCAGCTGAGAGAGGAGGCGCCAGGTGGAAGCCAGGGTAAGAAGGATCAGGAATTCAGGAGGCCAAGGTGCGGAGAGGGGAGGATGCTGAGAAAGGGAGAGCTCCAGATCGGCGAGGGCCCCCTCCCTTGGCTCCAGCCGGGTCCTAATCTGTGGGAGCATGTGAGGAAACTGAGTCTGGCGATGAGGTTTCTGGTGGAAAGGAGCAGGCGAACAATCCCTGTAGCTCACTGTATTAGTCAGCAAAGGGGTGCTAATGTGAAATACCAAAAATGGGTTGGTCTTTACAAAGGGTATTTATTTGGGGTAGAAGTCCACAGATACCAAGCCATAAAGCGTTAAGTTTCTTCTCTCACCAAAGTCCATTGCCACATGTTGGAGCAGGACAGCTGCCGACATTTGCCAGGGTTCAGGCTTCTTGGGTTCCTCTCTTCCCGGGGCTGCATTTCTCTCCGGGCTTAGCGCCTGGTTCCTCCACAAGGTCAGCTGTAGACTCTCAGGCGAATGGCCGCTTCTCTTCTCTGGGGCCTTCTTTCCAACATCAAAACTGCTTCTCAGTAACGGCTTCAACTCTGTTCTTTGCCATGCCTTTTATATTCGATTCCCCACCCACCGAGGGGTGGGGCTCAACGCCCTACTGACATGGCCCAGTCAACACCCTAATCATAACTTAATCATGCCCAGATTAACAGATCAGTTTACAAGCATGATCCAATTATATTTTTGGAATTCATAATTACATCAAATTGGCCAACAGTTACACTCACATTTGGCTGGACCCACCAGGCAGCGTGGAAACGCTTTGTAATACGCAGGGCACCAGGTAGAAAGCTCAGCAGGTGTTGCCTCGGCAGTGGGGAAAAGTCGGCCTTAGACCAACGACCACTCTGGTGCTGCCTGCCGAAGCTCACGGGAAAGAACTAAAAGGTCAGACTGCTTCTGAATCACTTAAATGCATTCCCGAACAAAATTCAAGACTATTTTTTAAAATACAAAAATATCCAGCACCCAGAAAGATAAAATTCATAATGTGTGGCATCTAGCAAAAATGTACCAGATGTGCAAAGAAGCAGGAAAAGACGACCCATAATGAACAGAACAATCAATCAAAATCATCCAGAACTGACACCGATTATAAAATAGTAGGCAAGGATATTAAAACAGTTATTATAACAATATATGCTTAAGAACATCAAACAGGGCTAAGCAAACTAAAACAGTGCCATACAATAAATACTTTGGGCTCTGGGGGTAACATATGGTCTCTGTTACATATTCTTTACACAAATACATATATGCACGCCATTTTTAAAGATATAAAAGCCATTCTTAGGTCACAGGTTGTACAAAAACGGGCCATAGAACAAATTTGGCCAATGGGCCATGTTTGCCAACCCAGTCATAGAGGAAAATATAAGTATGTTTAGGAAAAACTTGAAAGGTATTTAAAAGACCCAAATCAAATTTTCAGAGAAGAAAAATGCTCTGGTTCTTTGCAATCAATAAATTGAATAAACTTCCAGCCAGACTGATTAGGAAAAAAAAGAGAGGACTCAAATGACTAATACCAGGAAGGAGAGACATGATATCAGGAAAGATTCCGCACATATTAAAAGAAGAACAAGGCAATATTCTGAGCACGTTTATGCCAATACATCTGACTTCAATGAAATGGACAAATTCCTTGAAAGACACAAGCCACCAAAACTCACTCAAGAAGAAGGAGAAAACACGAAGAGCCCTATATCTATCAAAGAAATTGAATTTGTAGTTTAAAACTTCCCATAATGAAAACCTCATGCACAGATGGCTTCACTGGCGAATTCCACCAAACGTTTATGGGAGAAATGATACCAATTTTGCATGATGCCTCCAAAAACCTGCAGAGAAGGGAAGTGTTCCCAGCTCACTCACTGAGTGATTGTTACCATGCTACCAAAACCAGACAGAAGTTTTAACAGAGAAGAAATCTGTATGTTCATTCTGCATCATGACATAGATGTAAGATTTGGAAACAAAATTTTAACAAATTCCATTTAACAATATATTTAAAAAATAATACGTCATGACCAAATGGGGCTTATTTTGGGAATACAAGGCTGATTGAACATTAGAAAACCAATCAATGTAATTCACCATACTGACAGACTAGAGAAGAAAAACCATACAATCATTTCAATTACATGCAGAAAATTCATTTGATAAAATTCAACATTCACTCATGATAAAAAGAGAGGGACTGTTTCACTACCCATTTTACAAAATTAGCATTACCTTGACCAAAGACTGGTTAAATGTGTCACAGAAAATAAGATTTTATACCAATCTCACTAGTGAACACAGATGTAAAAATCCAAGTGTTAGCAAATTGGATCCAGCAAACTATTTTTTAAATAATACATTATAATTAAATGAGATTTATCTTGGAAATATAAGGATGGCTGAATATCAGAAAATCTCTGAATTAAATTTACTACATAATAGATTGAAAGATATATGACTATCTCAGTACTTGCAGGAAATAAAACATTTGACAAAATTCTATAATTATTAAAGCTAAAACAACCAACCAAACAAAAATAACTCTAAGCAAACAAGAAGTGGAAATGAACTTTAACTTTCTTTAACCTGAGCACATTTGAGAACCAGTATCCTACTGCCTGATCAAACTGGTAGTAATTCCAATAAAATCAGGAATGAAACAGGGATGATGGCTATTGCCTTCTATTATCCACTACCCCCATACTGGCGGTCCTAGATAATGGAAAGAAAGGAAGGAAGGAGGCTAAGAGGGAAGGAAGGCTGGAGGGAGGGAAGAGGGAAAAAAGGAAGGAGGGAAGAGGGAAGAGGGAGGAAGGCAGGGTACATGGATTGTAAAGGAGAAGCAAACTTTATTTTCAGCCACACAGACAATTCAAAAGAATCAACAAAGTAATAAAATTAATAAGGGAGTTTTCCAAGATTGCTGAACACAAAACCAGTATACAAAAATAAATAGCAATAGTCATTTGGAAAATGATTCAAAAAAAAAAAAGAGAAAAAGACCCAGTTTACAATAGTAACAAAAATTATAAGGAAAGGAGAATAAATGTAATAAAGCACATGCAAGGCTGGGGTTTGTGGTGTACGTGCAGAGACTGGAGCTGTCCATGTGCCGGCTGGGCCCAGAAGCTCGGCGGAGCTGCAGCTCCTGCTCTACAGCTCACTGGACTCACCCAGGACACCTGGCGGGGAGATGATGATGGACAAGGCCGCCCCAGGGAACGGAGAGAGCCTGCAGCTGCAGGCAGGATAATCCCATCCATTTTATCCATGGGATATAAGCCCCCTCTCAATTGGAGGTGGAGTGGATGTCACAATCCCAGAATCCTCGGGATTGGAGGAAGAGCTATGGACTAAAGTAGACTTACTGGTATTCTATTGTAGACATACTGTGATTCTGGCAATGGAAGAAATTACAACAGTGAGGTGGAGCCAGTGGCCACTGGAGGCTCTGGGGGCAGGGGGAGGGAAAGACAGGTATAATATGGGGCTTTTTCAGGACTTGGGAATCATCCTGAGTGATGTTGCAATGACAGATATAGGCCATTTTATATCTTCACACAACGTGTAGAACTGTATGGAGAGAGTGTGGTCTACAGTGTGAACTATGGTCCATGCTCAGTGGCAAAGCCCCAGGATGCGTTTATCAATTGCAATGAATGTGCCACACTAATGAAGGATGTTTGTGTGGGGGATGTGGGGGGTATGGGGAGTGGGGCATGTGGGATCTCTATGTTTTTTGTGTGGCATTTATGTAATCTAAGTATCTCTTAAAAAATTAAAAAAATTAAAAACACACACACACACACACATGCAAGGCCACTATGGAGAAAAGATTTAAAAAGGAAAGATATACCTTTTTCAAATATGGGAAGTCATACTATCACTAAATGTCAATTCTCTTTGGCTTATTCTGTAAATTCAATGTAATTGCAATCAAAATTTTGTCAGGAATATTTGTAGAACTTTGCAAATTCTAAAGTTCTAGAAATGTCATAAAAAAACTAATATAGCCAATGTCCAGAATGAATGCCTAGACTCTCTAGGACAGTGAGATGAACTCACGAAAGTGCCACGAGATGTTTCTAAACTCAAAAGGGAAATCCAGCCACACCTGTTGGACACACGTACAAATGACGGCCTCGAGGCCGAGCTCGGTGCCAGCAGCTGCTCGTGCTTCTCCCCCGTAGAGACACCATGTTTGCAAAGCTGGGTTTTGGCTGGTTGCTAATACAAAGCAAATACCTCACAAAAACAAAGGTTGTACAGGAAATGAAGGTGATAGTGTCCAATCCCAGTCCAAGGTTTGAGCAGTTTGCAGTGCCCAACATACACGTATTCCAATAGTAAGTAATTGTGGTTATTTAAAGTGGAAACGAGAACATTGTTTTTCCTTTCAGTTTATGTGTATTTTTTTCCCAAGGGGTTACTAAGTTGTTAGGACATAAAAACTCATTAAGTTGTTTGGAACTTACTATTTAATCAAGACAATTGCTAGGTATTTCTTTTGGCCTAGGGCACTGGGACATTGTGTCATGATCCAAGAAATCTTGGAAACCTCCGGTCAAGACGATTATGAAGATGAAGAAGAGAAAAACATTTGTTCTCTCTAACATCAAGACTTATAATAAAGTAATAGACTGTGATTAAGACTGCACAGATCATTAAGACTGACAGACCATGGAACAAAAAGGGAGTCCCCAAAGAGATCCAAGCACACATGGGGATTTGGGATATTACAGCTATGGCATTTGTAAATCAGCTGTGAAAATATCCACCTCTCAATACATGAGGTTGAGATTACTGGCATCCCTGGTAGGGGAAAAATTAGTTTCTTAAACGAAACAAAGCACAAATTTTAATTCTGAATAGATTCATCTCCATTTGGATGACTAACAGGTACCTGAAACTTAAGAAGTCCAAAACTTCCGAACCACCCACAGCCTTCTCCATCTCCGTTGATGTCATCTCTATATATTGATCAGGCTACAATCCTTGGAATTATCCTTGATCTTTCTCTTACTAGTCAGTCCATCAGAAAATCCCATTGGCTCAATCTTAATAATATGTCCAAAATCCAACTACGTCTCACCACCTCTATTGCTACGACCCTGCCTCAAACCACCACCATCTCTTCCCGGATAACTGCAGTAGCTTCTCTCCCCACAGCTCCTCCCAAACATTCTATTTTCAACACAGTGGTCTTTTAAAAAGCCGAGTCCTTCTGCAAGCCTACAAGGCCCCCTGCGATTCGATTCCCTGCCGTGTCTCCGACCCTCACTCTCGCAGAGCTGACCACTGGCCTCCCTGCTGTTCCTAAAGCGCACCATTCCAGCAGGTGCTCTGCTGGCTCACTGTCACCTCCTTCAAGGCTTTGCTCCTGGAGCCCCTTCTCCAGGAGGTCGACCATGACCACCCCCCTGGGAATCGTCACCAGCTCGCCTCGGCACCCTCAGCTCTCCTTACTCACGTCTAGCTTTTCTTTGTCCAAAGCATGGCCCCTCTCTAACATACTATACAATTTTCCTAGTTAAAATTTCTAATCATGGAAGGTATTTCCGTGAAGGCAAAGATCTTTGTTTTGTTACCTGGTGTAGCCTAAGTAGCCAGGACATACTAGGTGCTCAACAAATATTTGTCAAATAAGTGATTTAAAGAACTATTGTAAAAATTAAAACTTTGAAACAATTTGAAAAATATTATACACTTTATGCAATTATGTAGTTTTTTAAAAATACAAAAATATGACTTCTAGTTTATATAGATATAGACATAGACATAGACATAGATATAGATATAGATAGATTCGTAAATAGAGATGTAGCTATGGTTACCTAAAAGATAAAAACCTGGAAGGATAAGTACCAAGTTCACACTAATGGGTGCATTTGGGGAGAGGATAGAATGGGTTTTAGGACAAAAACAAAGGGGACATAAATTCACCTGAAATTTTTATATTTTTAAAATTGTGAAACAAATATTATAAAATTCTAACATTTTCTTTAAGTCTCAAATGATCTGTTTTTCATTATTTTCGTACTTCTCTGTATTTAAAAAATATTGATAGAAATAAAAAATTCTGTAATTAGCATTCAAATCCATAACTATATTTCCCCCTAAGAGATATACCTAGAAATGAAACTGTTGTACTGATTTGAGTATTTTAAATTATTGAACACTTGAAACTTAGTTCCAAATTGTTTTCCAGAGCTTTGCCAGTTTACGTAATTACTTGTAGTTAAAAATGTGTAAATAGCCACTGTGTTGTAGCCTCGCCAGTTTAAATAGTATTACCATTTTCCATGATTGCCAATTTATTGGGTGAAAATTTTTGGCATTGCTTTGATTATTTCTAAGATTGAAATCTTTTCATATATTTTCATGTATTTATTGAAAAAAATTTCAGATGCTTTCATATATTTATTGGCCATTTCTTGGTGTTTCCATTCATTTTTTTGCCCTTGCATTTTGCTGATTTTCCTAACCACATCTCACCAATTCTCTAAACAATAAAAACTTTATTAACCCTTTGTCTTATTTGCTGTGATTGTTTTCCTAGTTTATTATCTTTCAAGTTTGTTTTATTTTATTTTTTACCATTAAGTTAAGCATATCCGTTCTTTACCATGTAAATAGCAATTATCACTATTATGCTTAGGAAGCACCCCTTTGAGAGGTTCCAACAATAATCTTTTTTTAATTTTTATGAATTCTAACTGTAGCCCATTTCAATGCATGATGTAATGTATCTGCTTTGTTCTTGATATTCTATAATCTCACTGTGATATGTTTTGCATTTATCCTGCTCAGGACTCAGTGGGAACTTTTTATCTTGTCCTCATTCTATTCTGGCAAATTTTCTGGCATCATCTTGTCATTATTTTCATTAGATGTATTCTAATTGAAATACATTCTAATAGCTAACTGCTTTGGTATGCCTGACATCTCAATAAATTTGTGATAATAACTGTACCATACATTAAATTTATATATCAGAGTGTATTTGTGATTGCCTTTTTTGTTCCATCAATATATCTCTTTTTTCTTGCATGAGTATCATACCACTTTTAAAACTGTGGCTGTAGAGTATGTTTCATTCTGGTTTCACAGCTGTAGCCTCTGTAATCTTATACTTTCCCACCTGATATTTTTCAGCATTTATGCAGCATAAAGTGAAAAAACCAGGTAGGTTAAATCCAGGTGTTGTCCTCAAGGATTTAGCTGAAGTGACAAAATATAACCAATATCCATGCAAAAGTTAATGCTAATTAAATAGTAAGTTCTGTATTATTTTAATGGTATTTTAACGGCAAGTTCAAAAGAGCATTATTAACATTTTCTCTTATTTGTTGCAAATATTTTCCAAATTCACGGCACAAATGAAATCTAGAAAGATTCTAGAAAGGTGTGGAGGACAGAGGAATATATTCCAGGTGGGTGGGAAAGCTTGAACAAGGAAAGGATCGTAGACTCAAACGTGCTGAGCAGGGGAGAAGCGGTGGAGGACGGTGGGAAGGGGGCTGCAGAAGTGGGGATGGGTTTAAAGGTCCACAGCTGGCAGCCTCCCCACCTTGTGCCAGGCAGATGTGCTTCCACAGAGCACCCATTTCTCTCTTTCAGCAGTTAGGTGATTCAATTATTTACTCAGCAGTAACAGAGTAAAATAAATAAAGCTGAGACAAAAAGGAATAAGGCTCAACACCAGCCCTCAGAGAGCCCACAGTTTTGTTTGCAAGGTGACGCCTAAACCAGTGACCAAATACAGTAAAGGTGAAAAGTGGAGGCAGCTCCGAGAGCAATGTGAGCAGAAGGAGTGATAATCTACCTCCGTGTTGGAAAGTTCTCTGGAGGAGGCGACATTGGGCTAGTGCTTTAAATTTGGGTAGAAACTCACCAGGCAGGGAACACGCAGGGTGGGCGTGAGGTGTGAGCATCCCAAGCAGAAGGAAAGGCACTGCAGGTCCCAGGCGTAGACACACGTCCCCTCTAGCAGAACACTGGCTGGGAGCAAGGTTCTCCTCCCACTCAGCACACCTGGATGCCTGCCCCTGGCTTCTGTCAAGGTGAGTTTTGAGCAGGGAAGAGATGACCTGAAAGCACCGTTTAAGGAAAAGTCACGCAGCAGATAAGAGGCGTGGAGATTAACTTGGAGTTTATTTCTGTGAGAAGGAAGCAAATTCATAGGTACCTAGAGCAGAGCTCACCAATAGAAGCACAAGCCACAAACGAAATTTAAATTTTGTAGTGAAATAAGGAAAAAGAAGCAGGTAAATTAATATTTATAAGGTGTTTTATGAAACTCATTTATTTAGTTAATCCACGAATTTAAATTAATTTAATGCATTTTATTAAATGAATACAAAAAAGTTACTGATGAGATAGTTTATATGATCTTTTCATGCCGAGTCTTCAGAATCTTCAGAGCATTCTACTCTTAAAGCAAATCTCAATTCAGAGTGGCCATATTGCAAGTGTTCAAGAGCCACAATTCAAATATTCAGTCACCACGTGTGGCTAGA
Source organism: Cabassous unicinctus (assembly GCA_029593785.1). Classification (NCBI taxonomy): domain Eukaryota; kingdom Metazoa; phylum Chordata; class Mammalia; order Cingulata; family Chlamyphoridae; genus Cabassous; species Cabassous unicinctus. Next base: position 46,787 of record JAQZBX010005067.1, on the reverse strand, counting down.
ATCAGCCATGCTGGAGAGCAGGAGCAAGTGGAGGTGACAATGTGAAAAACAAGTCACGCAGAGAGAAATTGCAAATGTGGCATCTCAGATGTGCTGTAAGTCATGGGAGAGTGAAAGAAGGAGGCACCGAGCTGCCACAGATTGGCAGCTGAGGAGATGACGAAGTGATTGGGCGTCGGGATCAGGCGATTTGGCCAAGAGAATGGTTTGGTTGAAACAATGACGTGTATGAAAGTTAATATCCCCAAGCAATTTTTCACCACCAGATATTTTCCATGAACAGGAAAAGGATTTCAAGAAGCAAAAAAAGAGGGATTGTGGGAAGATGGCAGAGTAGGAACTCTAGGATTAAGTCTTCACCGTAACAACTATGCAACAGGCAGTGACTGTCTGAAACAACTATTTTGCAACTCCAGCTTCCAGTAGAACACTGTACAGCATCCAGGGGAGAGCAGGAGGAGGAGACCGGCAAATTTTGTAAAGACCAGTGAATCGTGCCCTCTGTGTGGCAGCTACCAGCACCCCATCCCTCACTCTTGTGGCAGGCCATTGTGGGCTCCGGTTCCTAGCTAGCTCGCTGGTGACAGAAAGGGACATGAAATCTACTAACCCAAGGTCAGGGCTTGGCATGGCCCGTTGCTGGTAATGGCTCTTGATTGTGACTCCAGGCTTCTGACTGGCGACTTCAGATCATGGGTAGCCTAGCTCTGAAGGTGACCACTGTTCCAAGCCAACCCCAGCAAAGGTGGCCGAGGAGACTTAGAGACCCACATTTCCGCAGAGCTGCACTGCACAAGCTTAAGGCTGCCTTTTCTGAGCAGTTCAAGAAAGTGGAGCTCTGGGGAGCTGTAGGAAAAGTCCCCGGCACCCTTCCTGATCCCTCTCCAGGGCAGTTTGGAGCTGGGTCTGTGCCCCAGTCGGGGATTCCTGGCCCTGTTTCAGCTGGGAAAGACTGACTTGGGAAACTCCTCTCTGGTGTGCCCCTCCTCCCAGAGTTTGCCCTCTAGGTGAAGGCAGCTTGAGACAACAACAAAGCATTGTAAGAAACTATTGAGAAAGACAGCCTGGAAGAGGGAGAAGGTCTGTCTCCTGGGAAATAGAGGAGGCATTCAAGCATCTATAAACAGGGGACTCCAGAGTAACAAGAGTAAGCCCAGGATAAGACACAGGTCCAGAAAAGACAGGGAGGGCCCTGCACTTTGCATTCACCTTGCACAGACTTTCCTGATAGGATGGCTGAAATAAAAAGAGGATACTATGAACAACTGTATGCCAATAAGTTAGATAACCCAGATGAAATGTACAAATTCCTAGAAATACACAAACTACCTACACTGACTCAAGAAGAAATAAAAGAGCTCAGCAAACCAGTAACTAATAAAGAGATTGAATCAATAAACAAAAATCTCCCAACCAAGAAAAGCCCAGGACCAGATGGCTTCACAGGGGAATTTTACCAAACAATCCAAGAAGACTTGACACCAATCATGTTCAACATCTTCCAAAAATTTGAAGAGAAGGGAACATGCCTGTATTAGTCAGCCAAAGGGGTGCTAATGTGAAACACCAAAAATGGGTTGGTCTTTATAAAGGGTATTTATTTGGGGTAGAAGTCCACAGTTACCAGGCCATAAAGCGTTCAGTTTCTTCTCTCACCACAGTCCATTGCCACGTGTTAGAGCAAGACAGCTGCCAGCATTTGCCAGGGTTCAGGCTTCTGGGGTTCCTCTCTTCCCGGGACTGCGTTTCTCTCCGGGCTTAGCTCCTGATTCCTCCACAAGGTCAGCTGTAGGCGATCAGGCAAACAGTTTGCTTCTCTTCTCCTGGGGCCTTCTTTCCAACATCAAAGCTGCTTCTCAAAGACTGCTTCAACTCTGTTCTTTGCCTTGCCTTTTATATTCAATTCCCCACCCACCAGGGTGTGGGGCTCAACGCCCTGCTGACTGACATGGCCCAGTCAACGCCCTAATCATAATTCAATCATGCCCAGATTAACAGATCAGATTACAGACATGATCCAATTATATTTTTGGAATTCATAATTACATCAAATTCCCCAACGGTTACAATGCCCTAATTCACAAGGCCAATATCACCCTAATACTAAAGCCAGATAAAGATACTACAAGAAAAGAAAATTACAGACCAATGGTCCTTATGAATATAGATGCAGAAATCCCCAACTAAATACTAGAAAACCAAATCCAACAGCAATTTAAAAGAAATATATACCATGACCAAATGGGATTTATCTGTTGTTTACAGGGGTGGATCTACATAAGAAAATTAATTATTGTGATACACCACATTAACAGATTGAAAGGGAAAAACATATGATCATCTCAATTGATGCAGAAAAGGCATTTGACAAAATCCAGCACCTTCTTGATGAAAATACTTAGAAAACTAAGTATTTATCCTCAATCTGATAAAGAGCATATAGAAAACTAAGTATTTATCCTCAATCCGATAAAGAGCATATATGAAAAGCCAACAACTAACATCCTACTTAATGGTGAAAGACTGAAAGCTTTCCCTCTAAGATCAGGAATAAGACAAGGATGCCCACTGTCACCACTGTTATTCAACATTGTACTAGAAGTTCTTGTCTGAGCAATTAGGCAAGAAAAAATAAATAAAAGGGATGCAAAATTGAAAAAGAAGAAGTAAAACATTATCTTACATGCAGGTAATACTGAAAAATCTACAACAAAGCTCCTAGAGCTAATAAATTAATTCAACAATTGGCAGGGTACAAGATGAACAACCAAAACTCAGTTGTGATTCTATACACAAGCAATGAACAATCTAATTAGTTAGATTGTTTCAACCGTGACTAAAGTGGACTTTCTTTTCAAGCATTCCTATTTTGCTCCTTCTGGAAATAAAACAGATGAAATAAAGGCCATGTGACAGTGACAGTTTGAGATTACTTTTGTGAATCCCAAAAAGAGAAAGGCTATGTTTGTAAACATAATTTATTCTTCAGGGTGTGATACCTTTTGATTATATTGGATTCAGTTGAGGGGCCCTTGATTAAATTACCTGTTAAGATTAGGGCTTTGATTCAACCATGTCAGTAAGGCATGACTAGGGTTGATTTCCCCATCCCCTTGGTGGGCCAATATAAAAAGAAACTCACGAGATAGACACACAGGAAGAGAGCTCTGTCATGTTTGATCTTGGGGCCCCAGGGAGAGATGAGCCATTTGCAGATGACCTTGGGAAGAGAGCCAAGACTAATACAGAAGTCTGGAAAGAAACAAAGCCTATACCAGGAGGGAGAGGAAGTCCTGAGAGACAAGCCCTATGCCAGCCTGTGGGAGAGAGAGGAAGCCCAGAGGGGAAGGCTGAACCCTCGCGGAGGTCAGCGACCATCTTGCTTCAACATGTGGCAGCTGACTTTGGTGAGAAAGCAGCCTTGAATTGGACTCTTTAGGGCCTTGTAACTGTAAGATTTTACCCCAAATAAATACCCTTGATAAAGGTTACTTTGCATCAGCACCTCTTTGGCAGACTAATACAGGCCAATATTTTCAGCCTGGGTTAAATTCTATCAGAAATTTAAAATAATGGGGTAGTGATATAGATAACACCTTCAAGTCACAAAGAAATTACAACAGCTATTTTAACAATAAAAGGCACACTAAGTGATACAACTTTGTCTTCCCTGTAGGAATGAGAAAGAAGTGACTCTTGGATCTTACAAATCTTGACTGGAGGAGTAAAATTTTGCAATGCATTGCTGAGGACAGGGGGTACTTTCCCCACCTGTGTGTAAACTGAAGCCCAGGACATTTTCATCCCTATAAACACTGAAGGTCTCGGGAATGTTCATGAACAAGTATCATAAGGCTTTGGTCTTTGGCATTCTATGACTCTTCAGTTTAGATAGCATATCAGCCTTGTTTGTATTTAGTTTTTAATTAACTGAATTTTGTTTATATATATTGCCTTCTGTAACCATCAATGGGATATCCTGGAACTTGGCATCTAGAAATCAGTTGCAAATACATAAAACTTTTCTAAGAGATGAGTTGTTTTTGCTCTTTAAGTTGTCCTTTTGTGTTTCATCATTCTTCTGTTGTACGTGATCATATCTCCCCCATTGTACGTGTGTCCCTAGATTTCAGGGCATCTCAGTATTCCCACAGTGCTTGGCAATGCCTGTGTATCATAGATTCCCCATTAAACATTGATGAGTGAATAGCATGAGATTTGTGATGAAAAGGCCTGAGTTCTAGCCTCAGCTGTCACCGTGGATGAATCTCCTTCTATATTAGCCCAGTTCCTCTAGAAAGAAGAGCCCAAGGCAAGGATGAAAATGATGATATTTTATTGAGAAGTGCAAGGCTATAGCAGTGACAGTGAGAATAAAAGGGAAGCAAACTTAAGGAAGATAACAGAGCAATGTGTCGTGATGCTTCCCCATCATGCCAGCCACATGTTAGTCATCATAGTAGGTTGCTCAGAAGGCAAGCTATTCTACTATGGAGGGATTCCCTGCAAGCCTGGCCAGAGAAATTGCACCTCAGACCATCCACAGAGGGGAGAAAGGAGGGAGACGTTATCTGCCTTTATTCTACCATCTCCCATTTCTCGTTGGTCAAGGGTCATTGCACGAGGATCTAATGTCTCCACAGATTGGAGCTTCTGGGGGGCAGTTCAGGAAACAGATGACACCCCGTTGCATGGTGCTTCATCCACCTCTGCAAGTGGATGGGAGTGGCAGTCTGAACCACACCAAAGGAGGTGGTGGAGGGAGTCTGGAAATCTGCACAGGGTTTGGGAGATTTCTCTTTCTGAATCTCAGTTTTCCTTATATGCAAAACAAGTATAATAATAACTATCTTATAACGCCATTGAGTGTATCAAATAAGACAATAGATGTGAAAGCACTTTTAAACTATAAGCTATGAGTTTGCCACCATTGCTATCTCGAGCCAGGCAAGCTGTTCCTCCCGTCTCCTCCTGAGACACCTTGTAGAGCCTGGAGGGAACGATAATGCATTGAAACAGAGCTGACCGGTTCAAAGCAGCCTCTTACTTGGATCTTCCAATTCAATCTTAAATTACACACGGTGCTAGAAAAGTACACAGCTCTCGCCTAACACAATCCCCTCATTTCAGCCTGGTCTGCACTAGAGATTTGGAAAAACTATTCCTCTCCCTGAGGACTTACCTGAGCCTTAGTCCACCTTCCTCATTGACTTGGCTTTCTGTCAATCAAGGGCAAATGACATAAAAAGGAGTCTGCGAGCAGGGTTTTAAAGGATAAAATAAGTATAATAATGCTTACAATTTTTGAACACCTAGTGTGTACCAGGGAATTTGCAGCTTATTTATAAATCTTACAAAACCCACAAAAGGTCTTTGTGATGGTGAAGTTCCTGTGCCACCCTGGTGAAGCTATGGTGTCCAGATGTTTGGTTGAGCAAGCACTGGCCTGTTTGTTACTGTGAGGATATTTTGTGGATTTAAATCAAATTGCATCTATGGTTGATCATATCTACAAACAACAAAGGAGATTGTCCTCAGCAATGAAAGAAGTCTCATGCAATCAGCTGAAGGCCTTAAAGGGAGAACTATTGATTCCAGCAGTCAAAAGGGAGAATTTCCATCTCTTCTTCAGCCAGCCAGTTTCTTCTGGGGAATTCACCGGGCGCTTCAACTTGTGGCCTGCCCCATGGAATTCAGACTTGCCAGTCCTCACGGTCACGTGAACCAATGGCTACGATAAACCTCATAATGTTTGCGTTATATATTTATAATATATCAATCATAATCATATAGTATCTTATATAAAGTCCTCATCATAGCTATTTTAGCCCCATTTAAGACCAAAGCCTGCGCAGCTCCTGGAGGTCAGGAGCCCCTAAGATCACTCAGCTACTGAGGAGAAGAACCAAGCTTTGAATGCACATTTGAAAAGAGGGGCACAAGATTGAAGAAATAAGAGAAGGGGAGACAGAGAGAGGTGGGGGCAAAGGAGGAAATGAGGCGGGGAGGGAGGGAGAGAGGAAGGAAGAAGGGGAGGAACGAGGGGGAGAGAAAAGGAGGGAGAAGGGATGGGGAGGAAAGAAAAGGAAAACAGAAGCAGATGGTTTGGATCTGAATGGCAGGGGAAGAAAGCTGTGTGGCTTGATGAATTTAGGGTCTTTCTCTTGAGAAGAATGTCCCAGTGGGAGAAGTCTGTTCTTTCCTGGGGCAATGGTTTCCATTCTCATGGGAGAAGGGTATGCCTCACTAGCATTTCACTGCTACCAAGATAATCTGATGACTGTAGTTCACTGCTTCCCCTTCCCAGACCAAAAAAAAGTCTCCAAGATCACAATTCTTAAAAGTCTGTCCACTTTGGAGAGCATCTACCCACTCTCCAGGAAGACCAGTGGTTTTAAACATGCCTGAACTTAAGGAGTCTTTACCCTGACATGTCTCCTAAATAAAATCAGGATTCCTAAAGTTTTGGGGACATAAAATGAGCCCTACACTTTAGGACAAATTATCAAAACCTGGATTAGATGCCCACTATAATACAAAATTCAAACTACTTGCATCCATGAAGCAGCTTTGATCAGGAGGTTGCAAATTCAAGGAAAGCTATAGATCTCATAATCTATATTATAAGACTTTTTGTACAAAAGGAAAGTACTGCTAGGAAAAAAGAAAAAGATGGGACAAATAGAAAACACAAAATAAAAGAGAAAAACCACAAAGATCAGTAGTCACAATAAATGTAAAGGGCTAAATTTTCTAGTCCATAGAATAGGATAATCAGTTTGTTTGTTGTTGGTTTGCTTTAATAAATCCAATCACATGATGATTACAAGAAGAGATACCTGAGAAGACAGAATACAACAATGTTTTGACTGGGAACTGTAAGGCAAAAGCTAAAGAAATTGCACATAAACATTGTACTCTGGTACCTCTGCTTCACAGAGGAGCAGGAGTTATCAGTTCTGAAACTGCTTTACATGCATACTGGGGTTGAACAAATAAGTAAATGGATGCTGAATGGTGAGAGCCAAGTTTCTCAATATTGGAGAGAAGCAAGACAGGAAGGCGAGGATGAAACCTGTTACTAGTGGATAACGGTTGGAGAGCTCAGAATGAGTGCATGGTTTAGCTTAATACATAAATAAATGGATGGGGAGAATAGCAACAATTATAGATATTTGTGACTCTATGGATATACATATATATATTCCCTACGTCTTTCCGTGAGACGGCCTGAAGCATGGCACGTATTAACTTCCAACACCAACTACAATTCTGACTCTATCCATATTTAAGGCAGACCATGCCCATTAAGAGCAGTCCTTCCTAAGTCTGCCCTTTCCTCAGACATCAGCTGCAGCTTCAGGGGGGTCTGGGCCATCCACACTTTTGACCAATTGGCTACAAATTTGGGCATTCCTACCATCCCTTAAGGTTTGATAATTCTCTAGAACTCAGGAAAGGTCTATATTTACCATTATAGTTTTATTATTATAAAAAAAGGAAATGAATCAGAAAAAGTCATGACCAAGCTGGGTTTTTCTTGGGAATGTGGATTGGTTTAATATTAGAAAAGCCTTTACTGTAACTAAAGGATAGTAATCATATGATCATCTCAGTAGACTCATTTTTTTAATTCAATGACCTTTAAAACACCTCTTAGCAAACTAGAATTGTAGTTATTTTATTAACTTGATAAAAGGATTTATCAAATACTTAATAGCAAACACCGTATTTAATGGTGAATTATTAAGGACAGGAATAATACAAGAATGCTTACTATCAACATTTCTATTTAATGTTGAACTGGGAAAGCAAATGGTATAAAAATCAGAAATAAATAGAATTGTGATTATTCACAGATATTATGATTGCTTATATAGAAGACTCAAGGAAGGTTTAATTAAATTATGAGTTCTAATAAGAGAGCTTATCAAGGAAATAAAGTCATTATCCAAAACTTGATTTCTAAAGGCTAACAAGAAGTGTGACTTAGTTTGCCAGGCCTGCTATGACAAATAGCACAGGCTGCTTGGCTTTAAGATTTATTGTCTTCCGGTTTGGGGGCTGGAAGTCCAAAACCAAGGCATCTGCAGGCCATGCTTTCTCCTGCGTCTGCAGCGTTCTCGTGGCGGCTTGCTGGCACTCCTTGGCGTGTGCATGCAGCTCTGTCTCTGTCACATGAATGATTTCCGCCTCCTTCTCTGGCTTTCCACTGTGGTTTTCTACTCCTCCTACTCAGTCACCTTACAATAGTGATGGAGGAAAGCCTCACCTGAACTGATAATGTATTCCAAGACCCTGTTTACGAATGGGCTCCCTCTCTCAGGACCAGGGCTTAGGACTTGAACATGCCTTTTGTGGGAGGCAAGATCCAATCCCCAACAAAAGGTTAGAAAATGCAATTTAAAAATACAATTTAAAAAAGCAACACAAGGCTTTAAAGATCTAGGAATAGATTGAAAATATGTGAAATACATGTATGGATAAAAGTATTAAAATATATTGAGGGATACTAAAAAGAAGACCAAAATAAATGGAGAGATATGCTATGGTCCCAGATTAGAAAATTCAGTATCATAAAGAAATCAAATGAGAGTCATTGCAATTCTAATCAAAATAGCAACAGTTTTTTTTTTTTTAATGAACAGAACAAACTGATACAAAATTTGGGATTGTAAATGCAGAGGCCAAAAAATAGTAAAGACACAGCTGAAGTAGAAGATCAAATGGAGAACTTGTTCTACTACAGATGAAGCTGATATACAGCTGTAGTAAGTAATACAATATATTCATGCTCAGATACTGATGCATAAATGAACGGAGAAAAGTAGAGAAACCAGAAACAGATGCTGACCCTCACGTTGCAGATCAGTAGCAAAAAGAGTAGTCACATGATAAACAGTGCTGGGACCATCGATTAGCCATACAGGAAGAAAAAAACAAAAACAAAAAATGTGAGTCTTTATGTCACACCATATAGAAAAATCCGTATCGTGTGGATAAAAGACAAAGCTAGAAAACACATAGAGAAGAGGGTAGAATATTATCATTTTATCCTCAGGCTTTGGATTTCTTTAAAAAGATAAATAAAGAGCAAACCACAAAGGAAAAGACTGCCAATTTGACTAGATTAGCATTAACAATCTCTCCTCATCATAAGGCACTATAAATAAAGAGGAAAAACAAGCCAGGAAGATGCTTCTCAGCTAATTAGGTACTGCTAAGTAGTATGAGATACATATTTGCACACATGTGATTGGCAAAATTTTAAAAGTTTGACAAATCAAAGGTGGGCAAAGATGTGGACCAACCAGAACTCTCATAAACTGCTGCTGGAGTATGTAATAATTGGAAAACAAATTGACAACGTCTAGCAAATTGAAGATGTGTATAGAAGCAGTTCTACCAGATATATCTTAGAGAAGGTTTTTGCAAACATGCATCAGTTGACTATAATAGCAAATACATGTCTATCAACAAGATAATAGATAAACAGCCTGTGGTATATTTGTATACTGGAGTACCATGCACTTAGGAAAATTGAATAACTCTATCTGTGTGCATCAGCATGGATGAAACTTATTCATGTAATTCTGGGTGAAAAAGGCTCTGCACTTCCTTCCCTCCGGTGTCGGCTATTCCTGGAGTGAGCCCACCATAGCCACGGTATATGCCTTTTGTCCCTGATCCTCCCTTAATGGTGTCCTCAGAAGGGTCCCAGCCACCCTGGTTCTCACTGGTCACGACAGCCTTGCATCACATGCTTCATTTGTTCTGAGACCATCAACAGGACTTGGCCAAGCATTCATAATTCCTCCTCGAAACCAGAAGTGCATTCTCTGCATATCAGGCTGTTGAAAACAATAGCTCGCACGTGCCATGCTTTGCAATGAGAATGCACACCTTCCCTGGAGCAGATGTAGCTGGCCGCGCAGGAGCTAGGCATCTCCCTGTAATGGCCGGCAGGAGCTGGCCACCTCACTGTAACCTCGCATGTCTCTCTTGTGTCTGCCTTTCCGCACATAGCTCTCTTCCTTATCTTGTGCAAGGACCATAGCTTCCTTCAGCAACAGAACCTTTTTTCTGCGTAAAACGATGGCTAGGTGGTTAACATGCACACGGCTGAGAATCGCTTGGCACCAGCTAAGAGTCACTTGGGTTTTTGAGTGGGACTGAGAGCTTGCCTTGCTTGTTCGGAGGGACTGAGGTCGCTTTGCTTTCGCGTTGGGTTCTGTGCACTGATCAGGGAGGTTTCTGGAGGGCTGTGCTCTGGATTCCTCCGACTGCAGAATCTGTTTCTGATACAAGGTGCTGCGGGGACACTTAACAGGAACTTGTTATTAATTGGGCTGATATTTGCATTCCTTTTTCCTGAAAGTTGTTGGCCAAGTATAACTTAAACAATCTATATGTATTCTTACATGTAGATAGATACAAGGGGTGGTCACTAACCAAGGATAATGGGTTTAACGAAAAAGACACATTTAAAGTGACCTAACTAAACACAGGGATATCATTCTAAATATTGTAGAAAAAGAAGTTTTGGTTGCAAATTATCTTAAAAATAAAGCAAAGATGAGAGTGCATTCTTAATCTCACATTTAACCACATTTAGGTTGTATCTGTAACAATGAGATAAATCTTAAATTTGAGGGGGCATAGTTTTTATCCTGCAAAGTTGTGTAATAGCTCACTATGAAATGTTTCAATTCACATTTGGATTTCACAGCATCGTAATAAAGAATTTTTTTTTTGCAAAAAAAGTCCAGGATTTCATTAATTTTCTCAAGGGGCTTTGACGTTTAAATCAGTCTCTTGTGAGCACCTATCCTGTCTGTCTTTTTTCCTATTTTCTCTTCTATGTTTTAACTGGCCAGTCTCTGCCAGTTACTAAGTCGGCAATAGCTTTTAAGTACAATAAATACTTAATATCTAAAACATAGCAGAAGATTAATAGTGTTAAAACAATGGGTAGGGATATAGATGTTAATGTTAAGCTGGGAAAGACATTTAAAAATTAATTTTATAAACTGTCATTACTGTTTGAAAGCTATTACTTCTCTTTGAGACCACATAACTGTGACGGTCCGGATGACGTATTTGGAACTGACAATGAGGAACACGTTTATATGATACATAATTATGCTATATATGTGAACTGTACATATTATGCACATAGGCATTTATCAATGAAATTAGCTTAAAGTGTACATTTCTGTGGTGAATTCCTGTAATTGGACATTTCCCAATTACACCTTCAATAGTGATACCACTGTGACATTTTCCAGAGAGGGTTCCCAGACTCTTTCTCTGAACAGCAGTCCAGTGTCAGTTGCTGACTCAGATACCACATCAAACTCCCACTTAGAGACAAAACGCAAAGTCAGTACAACGACGTGCTGACTCTGACTCCAAGGACTGCCTACCTGTCCTAAAACCTTGCTTTTCTTTCTTGGACCCTATTTTATTATTATAGTGTCAGTTCTTTTGCATCAGAGCAAATAAGGCCCTATATCAGTTGTTGAGACTATTAAGTCTGGAGCTAAGAGACTTTGGGTAAATGTCGTAATATCTCCATGCCGCCACTTCTCTGCTACAACATGGGACTAACAGGACCTGCTTCACAGCGCTGTCGCGAGGAGTACACGAGCTAAGACTTGTGCAGCGCTCAGTGCCTGACACATAGTAAGTGCTTTACATATATTGGCTTTTATATAGGACATGTAGTTTCTGTTCCCAGTCTATTGAATCTTTTAGTAACCATTTCTATTGAAGCTAAAAGTCAAGGCCATATCTGGATAGCAAATGAATTGGCGTAGGTGGTTTTTTAACAGGAGGTGGTTCTCAAATGTTTTAGTGGGAATTTTGAGAGGTGCCGTGGGGTAGCGCTAGCAGCTGCTCAGGTACAGGCTTTGGGTCTCGTCCCAGCTCTATCCTAGGTCACTGTGTGGCCTGGGTGTCCCCTTCGCTCTCACTGAGTCCTACCTTCTCCATCAGACATTACATGGGATGTGTTGGTTGACCTTGGAGGTCCTTGTTTGCTCTGACGTCTCATACTTGACCTTTCTCTGAAATGCACACTACTGAAAGTGTGAAAGCAAATGGCATACAGCCCAAAAGCCCATGTCCCACGGCTGCTGCCGCACAGCCCATCTGCAGAGGGTGGCTTCCTGTTTGAGGACCTCCCGGGATGACCACAGATGTCCAGCTGCTCCTTCTGTCGTCAGTGTAGTAAGGCCCACTCTTAGCAGTCAAGATCCCAAGGGAAGCTGCAGTCCTCACTGGCCAAACAAAAATCCTTATAGGGCAGTGTATTTTTGCAAAAAAGGGGAGCTGTAAGAGCACCTGGGATTTCCTGACTAATCTCATCTCAGCCACTCGCAAAGGGAAGAAAACAGCTGCTAGCTACTAGATGCCTAATGGGTGCAACCACTGTGCTAGACCTTTAACAGATATTCCCAGTTCTCACAGCAGCCATAAGAGGTTGGGGTTATTTTCCCTATTTTATAGATGTGGAGCTTAATGCTCAGAGAGAGAAAGTACCTTTCCAAGGACGCTTAAAAAGCAAATGCCAGAATTTGGACAGTGGTCTTTCTGGTTTAAAATCCATTGCTCTTGTCACTCCAGCATGCCGCCATGTGCCCCACCTTACCCAGTCCCTTGGCAATGAGAATAAGGCCCAGTGGTGTATGACTGTGTGACAGTCCACCACCACCCCCGATGGCAGAATGGGTCTGGGGCCCAAGCCCATTCTCTTGGAGAACTCATCAAGGACCTTCATTGGAACCCTTGGCACTCTGCACTCTGAAGTCGTGAGAGACAACTTTATAAATCTCATACTATTTACTGGCATCTCCTGCCGGTTCTGCTGCCCAAGAGAAGCCTGGCTAACACAGCTCAATAGCAGCTATGCGGCACAGTCAGGGCCCCCAGAGCTGAGGAAGACCACTGAAGAAGACACAGAACTGGAAGAGGCTCCTCATCCGATGCTGAGAAACTGACTTCATAGGAGGGGAAGCAGCTATGGCCCAGTGGATGCTGGAGAAGTTCACTGGAGAGCCATGCCAGGGGAGGTGCTGTACCTCGGAACTGGCTGGAAGCCCTAAGAGGGGGCTCCCACAGAGAGGGTCTCCACACTGCTGATCACCAAGCTCTGCTGTCTACTGTTACTGTAGGAGCCGTGGAACTGGGGAAGCCAGAGGTTTGGCAGAAGACTCAGGGAAACCCACTGGAACCCCAAGAGGAGCTCTGGCCCCTCCAATCCCCTTTCCTGACACATTGAACATGGTGCCAGCTGACAAAGGTGAAATATTTCAGGGTCAAACTCAGAGTCACAGAGCAGGGTGGCCCTGGAGCTGAGAGACAATAAATGGAAAACTAGCACTCAACCCAAATGCCATTCACAAAATGGATTATCCCCATGAAGATAAATGAGTTCCAAATCCATGACAACTAGGCCTGCCATGTGGAACGACTCGGTCACCTGATGCTGCGGACAGGAGAAGGAAGTAGATGGGACCATGGAGAGGGAGTAGTCACCCTGAGTTAGTGGAACTGGCTTGATTCCTGAATCCTGAGTTGGGGGGTGAGTTCACGGGTGCTCATGATCATTTCACATCAGATCACATCCGTAAACAAAACAGAGGCCCAGTGCATGGACCAGTGCTGATTGTTTCATGAACAATAGAGCATGGCCAACCCAACTCTACGTATGTGAGGCACCAAAAATGTTTAAAAAGATAAAAGTAAATTTTAGAAATTTAAAAAATAGAGTCCAAGAAGTTTCACATCATTACGTTACTCTCCTGGTATCCTATCTCTCAGCTCTTCACGTAACGGCAAAGAAATTTTTTAATATTGAAAATGGATGTCACAATTTCTCTGGTATTTTCCAACGCAATGCTTCCCAAACTCTCTGTGGCAAAGGACTGATCTGTTTGTTCACGTTTGCTTTTCCCAGCCTGGTGTACTGATACTTTAGTATCTTATTCCATTTGGGGAGATGAGTCCATCAGCCCTGGGCTTGGCTGCCACAGCAATGTCCAATTGCTCTGAAGTTTCTGAACGCTGACTGTAGGGCTCTGTGCTCCTTCGGTGGACCAGTGACTAACAGCTCCCGGCTTGAGCACAGCCCTGTGCTAGCAGCGGAGAGCATGTGCTTCGCATGAGCCAGGCTGGGGCTGGCGGCCCGGCCCCATCATTCTCTTGCTTGGGTCTCAGTTTCTGCATGTATGTAATGAGAATACACATTTTTCAGAGAACAATGGTGAGGCAGGCCGGGACTCAGGAGGCCTCCCCCCCGGGGGTGTGCAAGGGAGACGGGCAGCCTGGGAGGGTGTAGCTGCCTCAAATTTTGCGCCTAGGTGCCTCCCCCTTAGTCCCAGGCCTCCCGTGAGGACTAAAGTGCTTACACAGTGGCTGGCACACAGTGTGGCTTTGGTGATGTACTGATGGTTACCACTCTGAGCTATTCCTGATGGTTAGTGTTATTGTCATTGCTCTCAACCTGTCTTAGTCTCTTACCTCTCCATTTTTACCCCTCAAGCTGAAAATACGATGAAAATCCTTTGAAGGGCAATGAAATGTTCTTGTGGAAAAAGCTTAAGATCCAGCTTAATTATTACCTCATCTATTTATTTATTTTAAAACATTTTCTAGAGTGTCTGTGATATGTCAGTTATGGCAATGTGCTAGGGCTAGAAAATAATAAATTCTCAAAGAACTCACAGCCTGAGGTCGAGGTGGAGGACAAATCGAGGTATGACAGCAAGGCAGCAACTGCTATCATAGTGGGACAAACTGGTCCAGGAGAACCCAGAGGCAGCCTCAGCTCTATTTGGCGAGGTCAAGGAAATTTTCCAGATGGCAGTGATGTTTGATCTGAGTCCTGAAGAATGAGTGGTACTTTACAAGGCTTCCAAAATAAATATGAGTTCTCTTTCTCCAGTGTGCCGCTCCATCCCAAGACGATGCGTAACACTTGGAGAGAAAGAGCTTTGTCCTGAGATGAAGTAGATGTCAGGATTGCCAGGTGCCAAAGGGAATCCACCAGAGGAAGCCTGCCCTCCTGGGGGGCATCTGAAAAGGCCCTGGGCTAATTTGGTTGTCATAGTGTCCAGGGCGGGTTTACTAGCATTTTGTGGCAGGGAGGCGTCTTCCAGCACGTGGAGGAACTGGGCCGTGCAGAATGCCCATGGTGTGCCTTTGAGAAACACGGAAGACCACCCATTGTATACAGGGACATGTGAGGTCCCTGAGAAGGAGCTAGCTTGCCAAGCCACCCAGGCGAGCACACGCGCCATCGTGGCACAGGCTTTACCGGAGCTGGTCTGAACCTGCCGTCTTCTTTCAACCTGGATCGGGAACATTGCCTGAGGGAACCTCAGGGCGGCCGATGCAGACCAGACCGTCACCCATCTGGCCGTGGCAACGTTGCCCCCTTCTCATGCTGCCTCCAAGCTGGACTTTCCAAACCATGAAGAATGGGAATTTCACATCGTAACTTATGAAAGTGTCTTGCGGTTTGTCAGCTAAGTGTCCGCAGGACTTTTCCTTCTTCCACAGCTGTCTTTCGTTCGAACGCTTGAAGAAATACCTTCCTCCGATTTTATCGCTATTCCGTTCCTCTCATCACACTTGCCATGATTTCTGTACATAAATTGAAAGTTCTTCATTGCATGTTTTTACTGAAAGGCACGCATTAAACTATTTCTTTATTACACCAAGAAGACTTGTTTTTGCAATTGTTCTTAACGGGTTATTTTGCCTGAGGAGTCAGTTTTCATTGGGCTGAGACTCGCAAATCACCAGTAGCTTTCACACAGGGCTGAGGAGTCTTAGCTTCACTGGAGTGTGGCTCCGGGAAGAGTTATGATCTAGAAAACACGACCGTGTTTCTAGACAGCACTGAGCGGGATTTCCTGCAGCTGCCTGCAAATCAATAATGATCTTCACGACCCTCAAGAGTTTTACTACAAAAAGCCTTTGTTGGAAAAACTAGGTTCTGGTGGACAGTGTGCTCCAAATGATTTGAGTTTACTTCAGGAATAAAATAAGTGACTCAAATCATTTAAAAATCGCCACCATGGTATGACCTGTTACGTGCTGACATTATCACTCGAGCATGCATCTGCTTTACCAGCCTGCTCTGTTCCTAGCTGGTGAACACTGTTCTGGACCATGGAAACCGCCATGATTAGTGTTAAATCAGCAGCCAGTCAGATCTGCTGCCGTATGCCTCGGACCTAGTTCCAAACTCAATTGCATATTCGGTGCAGCCAGATCTTGTTTGATGCCACTGGAGCATGAAATGTGGGCAGCACAGGACCAGCCCACGACCCTCGGGGGGCAAGTGGCCACTGCTCTGGATCGAGGAAGCTGTCTGGCTTCTGTTGTAGCTTATCACAAGCACTTCTGCCAAACCACAGTATTTTAGAGCTGTAAGAGACTCAACCTCCTTCCACCTGGGAATATTTATTTGTCAGAGTTGAAGGGTCTACCAAGATTTTCCAAACGAACCCCGCCCCCATGTGGATGGGGAAGTGGAGGATAGTTCCCTTGTAGGCAGAGGAAGATAATGGAGGAGTCAGAAGTGGAAGACAAATTGGTCTCATAGAATTACAGAGCCAGCATTAGAAAAGCCCTGTTGGTCACTTAGTAAAGGCCCAGCTGTCCTGTGCTTTTGGATGCCCGTTTCAAATCTCTGTTAATATCCCATTCTTCCCCAGAGAGCTGCAGCGGTGAGGATCTCTCTTTATAAATTGGAGAGTTTTAAAAATTCATTTCCTTTACTAAAATGCACAAAGTCCTTGTTTATTATACCAGAAAGAAATAAGAAAGATCTCTGAGCAAGTAGAAAAATCCATTACACCCATGCTCATTTTTCAATGGACATGCTCCAGGCCCCACATGAACCTAGCAATACGTTATTTAAACACATTTTTAAAACTAAACAGATCTTCCAAGGAGAAGCAGAACACTAGAAGCAAGAGCTGACAGTTGAAAATCTTACTAAAAATCTTATTTTCCTGAGACAAGAAAATTAAAAGGAGAGAAGTGAATTTAAGAAACTCAAGTTTGGAGCCAGGCAGCGGTAAGGCTGCCCCCGTTCGGGGCGGGGTGGGGGAGAAGATGTCTCAGTTATCTGGACTTCAGCTTATTAGCATGGGTGCCACTCAGCATGACTATCAGTGAGCTCATCGCCATCTCCTGACCCTATCTAGAAAAGTGTGCTTTGCCCAACTGAGGCCAAGACCTCAATGAAATTGAACCAGATAACCATGCAAAAGTGTTTGTAGAAGACAGAGTA